>CABFOQ010004554.1:55577-72900 GCA_900660455.1 Gephyroberyx darwinii | reverse complement strand
TGAGTTGGCTCTGAGACCAAGAATTTCATTACATTACATTGTTATCAAGTATATGACAATAAACCTGAAACTTGACACTTGAAGTTGAACTAACTAACAAAATTATAACACTTTTTTAGTGGATGCTGAATGATTCCAGGTAATGGTTTTTCAAAGTGCATATATAGATGGGTTATTACAGTAGTTTCATTTTCTTTTTTTAAGGAAGATAGGCATCCACATCATTTTTTTCCTTTACTGAGACGGTAGGAAAGCTGAAAAGGACAGAACGGGATACACAGGAGAGAGGATTCTGGTGATGCGTGATTCTCAATCCTGGTCCTCGGGGCCCTGAGCCCTGCTGGTTTTCTGTCCTAAAAGGTAGTGAATTGCATTCACCTGGCATCCCAGGTCTAAATCAGTCCCTGATTAGACGACTGGAATGAAGACCAGCAGGGCTCTGGGCCCTGAGGGCCAGGATTAAGAACCACTGAGCTAGGGTACACATATTTTCAGAGATGGTTGTCAATACCACTACTCCTTCTGTAGGAGTTGTGTTGTTTTCTGCCATCCAAAATTTCCATTGTAATTATGATTCTCTTTCCATAGTGAAATGTGAAGTGAAGTGAACATTGAAATGAATACAGTGAACCATAAGAAATACCACTACTCACCACTTACTACTCAATTTCTGTCTTCTAAAATGTTGTTCTAAAATGGCGCCCTCCTGTTAAAGGAGATAGGTGTTTGAACCTCAGGAAATGCACAGGTGAACCAGCTGCAATTTTAAATCACGGCCAGTTGATTCTTAGGTAGTAAATGCATTACTGAGTATTAAGTATTACATTTTTACTACAGAAAATGTTACTATCCTCAATAAAGAATAGTCATGAGTCTTGCCTACCTTTTAGTTCATTTGAGTGAAAATAATTCCCCCTGATGTCTTCTGCACAAAAAATGCCCTGACTCTATCAATATATCCTCCTCTCCACACTGGTGGGCTGCAGTGTGTTAGATCCAGGTACTGGGGGGATATGTTGTACAGTGCCAGTGACTTGTATGAGCCTGGAGAGTTTAAGTATTAGCTTTTTCTGACTCATATCTTTCGCTGACAAGTTCCAACAAAGTGGAGGGGGCTGTTACTTCAGCCCTTGACAGGCACACAGTTTGGATAGTACAGGAAAAATATCCTGGGGCACAATGGATGGTAGGTCTGATGAATGTGTAGCACTACAAATTGCTTGCTGCATATATTGGTAATTATTTTTATTTGCTTCTATGGTTACATGCTTGCTTGAGGTCTGACGCCTAAAATAAGGTTATATGTTTTGGGGGTCAAGAAACTTGAAGGAATGTGAACTTGAACTTCAAGAGCCTGTAAAATACTAAATATCATGGAATGAGGAAAATCATTTGCTGTAAAGAAAAGGTAGACAGATGACAAAGACACGTAATATTTGATTGCAATTTGTTGTACTCCCATGTTGTATGCAACACACAGGAAATGCCTCACCCATTTCAACCTATATTTGGAAAATGTTGTGCGGTTCTGTCAATGGTGAGAATCATGAACCAGCATCAAATTCCACACTGTGTATCCAAATATCCATTTGGTTTTAGTCTGGTTAGGCAACAGGCGTGAGTATTTGTCATGACAACCTGATAAAGTTCACACACAAATTAACTTTTTAAAGAAAATGTACTTTAAGTGTAAATTGCAAAAACAGAAAGAATACTTCTTAACAAAAGATCCAAGTTCTTTGTATGCAAAGACAACAGTGATTTTGTGTATCTTGGGGCCGGGGTGAGTTTGTTTACATGCTTTGAGCCTCACAGAGGCAGCGAGGCCTGACTCTCATGCTGTGCTTGGCACTGCACTACCACCTGAACCATGACTGCACTCTGTGGGATTTATATTCATTTGCAACAGAGCTGAGAAATGCATTTTCTATTTACAGCATCGCTATTGCACCCTTTTAGTGGCTGAAATGAAAAGAATAAAGTAGTTTCCATTAGAGTTTATATATTTGCACAAATGTAGGCTAAGACAGAGAATGAGCAGAGAAAAACAGAAGAGATCATGCAGGTGGAGATTCAACAAAAACATAGTTATAAAAGCTAGCTGAAGCACAAGCATCTTTATGTATAATAGGCTCAAACACCAACTGGTAGTAGTCTAAAATGCACAGTATGTCTGTCTTCTCTTGATTGACTAAAAAACTTGAAAGCATATTACGAAATTCAAGGAGGTGACTTTTATCATAAAGAGGCTGGAAGACACATAAACAGCGTCTACAACACACTTAAGGAAGCTGTGTCACAATGACAATAATTGATTGGTGTGTATGACAAAGTTGATCATCCTGAAATTCACTTTTACGGCCAATAAATCAATAAAAAATATGAAATGACAGCAGGCTATACATTTTTTGATGGAAGGGTCTGGATTGTTGTACCACAGTCATATAACAGGAATAAAATATTGTATGAAATGACAACTCATTATGAAATTACAACTCAAACATCTTTTCTATGAGATTATATTTTATTTTATGTTTATTTGTACATCATCAAAAGACAGAAAAGAACAAAAAACAAACAGGACGCCAAAAGGCTACGACACAGGCCTGCACCTTCATACAAACCAGACAACATGAACAGGGCAGAATAAGATCTATACCTTAAAAAACAATGCACAGGTGGGAGGTTTCATTCAGTACAGCTGCAATTGTTGCCTGAACAAGTCTGAAACCACCTTAACTGAAACTCAGGTGGTATGAATTCTTTAGTGACACTTCCAATTTAACAAGTTGAATATGTCTGTTGACTTATGAACTATCAAATGAGAATACAGTAGGATGCTTGTTTTTACTTCTCTTTCATGTGTTTCATGTATTTGTCCTCATTCCTGTGTTCTACATTTCAGCCCTATATAAAATCCACCAGGTAGAGGGTTTGTTTTGGTCTTGGCATGGCCAGGCCAAATTAGTTAAGCTGTCATTTCAGTACCTCAGGCACAAATAATTTAGGAGTCTTCAATTTATATCCTAACACTTCACGTGTATAGCCCAGGGAGAAATGAGTGAGTGGTATTTAAAACCCCAAGGGCTAAAAGCTATTAAACCAGTTTGTTTTGACCCAAAATTTACTGCTTAAGGATGAGTTAAAACTATAGCTTCAAATTCCAAACCCCAGCTAAGTGTGTTTGACACGGGAAAAAACAATCTATATCAATATGTTAATATTAGAATAAAACTATAGATAATATTGTGTAGCCTCAATTCATCATTTAGCAGTGTGCAGGTTTTCTTCTCCTCTGCTTGTTTAGACGTTTATCCTTTTCACCTGCATGTTTGTAATATACACTTGAGCACAACATCTCTCTATGTTTTGAATAAAAGTATAGAGGAAATGTTATGGTGGACATGTATGGATATGTTGGGTTTGTCAATGCACAATTTAGGATGACAACTCTAGTTTCCAAACAAAAAATTCCTCAACCTCTGGAATCAAAACAGTTGTTAAGAAAGGCATCGAGCAGATGCCAATCTCTGGTCCTTGCCAAATTTGGGGGCTTCAGAGGATGCAGTTTCTCAAATTTTGCCACCCTCACTCAACAGCATCATTCAATAGCATCACTTACAGTTCAAACAAAGAATTTCAGGAAAACATATTTTGCTTCAGGGATTTTAATAGCTTGCCTGTAAACATAAACTTCTTTGTTAAACACTCAATTAGACACCATTTACCACCACTATTGATTTGTTTGACTATGTAGAATCTGAGGAAGAAAATGTCAAGTTTAGAGTGTAGAGTGTGGATTGTCCACTACATCACGGTCACAATGCCGTGCCAAACTGCTATCCTAGTAAAAAAAATACACAAACAACCACACATCCTTGTGGTATGATTCAGATTTGGAGACTTTCACCCTCTTGTGCTGACAGCCAACCACAGCGTGCCCTTGCTTCTGTAAACATGTTTGTAAAAGATGTTTTGGGAAGAGACTGTGGGATTGTCTTAAGCAGTGCTATAAATCTTATCCCACAAGATATAGTGGTTTGCCATATTCCCCGTGGTCATACAGATGAAATACTATGAAATACTGTGCACTGGCCCAAGTCTGATTTTTTTAATCAAATCATTTGTGTAAATGTAATCTGCTTTAATGGGAATGGACTGGATTGGCTAATAGTGATACTGATTGTTTAGTGCTAGTGTCACTGCAATGAATCAAATGTTTCACCTAACATAGCTACCTGACAGCTGAAGTGTTTTTTAGCAAAAGATCCAGAAAACCCAAACTCAGAGGTTTCTACATGTTTTTACATGTAATTGTTCAGAGCACATGCAGTGACATGTGCCCACAGTATTTCACAATATGCCACAAATGGCATGTCAGTAAAAGACAAAAACATGCTTGTGAAGCTTCTAGCACGCCATTATCCCAGGTCTCATGAGCAGTAATGAAAGTGTTATGACTCATAAATGACCCCATCACCTACCACATGATGAAGAATGGGTGGGCAGATACTCAGGTAGAGTAAATCTCTTTGGTTCTATCCTGATCATTCTCCTACCCACCCCTCATTTAATAATGAAATCAAAAGCTTATGTGATTATGTTTATGAATAATATCAGCACACCTTTACTGTCCTAAACCTTTGTGTCCCATCACCAACCACCACAGACCACTGACCCCACTTGGGTAAGACAAAATGAACAAAATGGTTATTTGATGACAAGGTTCCAGGCACGAGCCACTCAGCTACACACTAACATTTGGAAATATAAATTTTGTGTAGCTGTGTATAATGCCGCTCTCTTTGGGCTGTGTGTATTTTAGAATACTTTCACCATACAATCGCCGAGAAAAAGTTTTCAAGTCATGCCCCGGAAGTGTTAGACATCAGTTGTACTTCCGTTTTTCGCTGTCATGGCTGCGCCCTTAGCTTCCAGTTGAGCAAAGGCAGCCAAACAACTTTGGCTCACGATTTGTACCAACAAGCAACATTATTATACCGTGCAGTCATGGCGTTTAAAGATATAGCGAAGTGGAATACAAGAGTATCTGTCGTGTACGCTATTGGCGTGTGGACGATGATAGGCTCATATGCGTATTACAGCCATATGGGTTATTTAGAAAAGCCAGGTAAGTGAAAACGATATCTCTCTAACGCACGAGTATGGATGGCTCTGTTATCATTTATTCCCTAAAAAATACTGGTCACTACATTTAGCGACCAGTATTTTTTTTTTTAGATATGAATCACTATTATGCTAGCTACTAGTCGCTATACTTTTACCAGTTGCTCTATAATAGATATTAGTTCTAATTTAATAGGTACTAATGACTAATTTCGTTTTTACTAGCCACTTTCTTTCTTTTTACTAGTGACAATTCAATAAACTTATTTTAAAGTTACTAGTGCCTCGTTTTATTTTGCTGGTCAGTTTTATGTTTTTGCTAGTAAGAAACTATGCTGTTTTCTTGAATATGGCGCTACACATTTTATATATCAACTTGTCATTACTTACGAGTCACTATTTTAAGAGTCACTATTTGAATTACTAGTCTGTTATCCACTTCCACTAGTCATTATGCATTAGTTACTTGTAACCATTTATTAATCACTAGTAATAATCACATATATTTTTTAATCCAATTGAAGATATCAATAGTGGTGTTATTACTAGACATTTTTTAATTGCTTGACAAATGATGACTGGTCAAAGTAGATGCTCATACAATTGTAGGTTATGATGTGGAATAATCTTATCTGTAGCACCTGATAGCTAAATCCCTCTTTTTACTTTCCCCCTTAAATTTAGTGAAATATGAAGAAAAGGAGAAAGAGCCTGAAAAGTCAAATCAAGTTATCCATGAGACTGCTCACACAAAAACTATCATTACATACAAGGAAGATTTTGTCCCTTACACGACAAGGATCTACAATTACATCAAATCCTTCAGCGGAGAATCTGGGACGGGAGACAACAAAAAGTAGCCACATCGTTAAGAAGGAATATGCATACTCTATGGACTTTTCATGGGTGATTACATGTTTTTATAAACATAACATTATGTCAAGGTTACTTGATTTCTTGTGCATACTGCATGAACAATGAATCTTTATGATGCACTATGAATTCATCAGTGAGGACATCATCATGACTTGTGACAGAGGTTCAAATGCAGTGCCCCTTGCCCATGTCTGAAGGAGCTGTCATCTATGTATGGATGTTGCCACAACCACTCTTGATTTGTAAATAAAGTTCTTGTTGAGCGTATGCTCACAATAATTTGATTTCCTTGTCCTGTGAATATATATAGTAATTACAATGAAATTACATGACCAATAGTTTAACTGAATCTCTTCATTATATGCTAGGCATTATTGTCATTGAGCTTTTATCAAGTGGGGTCAATTAGGCTTAAACGTTAAGTGATACGAATGATGTCTTTAGGTGTAACAGAAAGTTGGAGAATTGTTGGTGGAGGGATTGTGCTGTCTGAATTTTAACCTTCATCCAGGGAAAGTGGATGAGCATGCATGCTATTTTTCAACATTGCCCTACTCCATATTGACACAGTTAAACACATTCACTGCTGGGAGCTGCCCAGTATAATCAGTCCTCTACTGCTCCGCTTGGGAGTCAAGTGCCTTGCTCAAGGGATGGTTGTTGAGGGAGGGGAAAGTGAATGACAAACAGCTTTTTCCAATTGATTCGTCCTAATGACCTTCCAGCTACAAGGGCTTCTGCAGTTCATTAGTCTTTTTAACATGCCCTAGTTGACTTCCCCGTGACACTTCCACTCCCTTCCGCTCGACCCTTCCAAGGGCCGAGGAAGCAGTTCAATAACTATGTAGACTTCAGGAGCATATCTTGCCCAGAATGCATTGTGATAATTTCTAATTTCCTGTACACGACTCACCATGGAGGAGCAAGCAATATGTAAGTGTGAGAAGTGTCTTATTTATGAAATTAACTAATCTGTAATATGATATTATTTACTATATTGCATTCTTATATTTTCATCAATCTGTGTAATAATGTTCTTATTTATGATTAATTATTAAGCCTGCGAAAGGGAAACTGCATTCTGTTTCAAATAGGATACTCGGCTCTCCACTAGGGCCCTGTCCCCTACTCTACAAGCGGCCACTCGCGTGACATAGATTTAAGCATCATCAAGAGAGAGGAAGTCGAAAAGTGTATGTTAAAATGACTATTGAAACGGGTCCATGGTCAGCACAGGGAAGCGGAAGGAGCGAACGTTGTGTGCTACCATGTTAGGACACAAGAGGGAGACAACACCACGTCAACGTTTTGGGTAAGCGGAAGTTGCGAGTGCGTGCTCACAAACACAACCAAAATAATGAAGGCTATCGTTCAGAGGGTCACCAAGGCGAGTGTGACAGGTAAGCGTCTATGTTGAATTGAGTAAGGCTGCCGTGCATAGACGCCTTTGATATTGTCATCAAATGAAGGCTAACATTACTTTATTGATGTTGTCGTGCGAGATAGCTAACGGCTAGCGTTAGCATGTCCTGCTAAATGAATGGCCAGTCAGACAAGCGGGCGTCAAGATGGCTCACTCAGCTGGGCGTTCAAGCTCAGAGGAAACCAAGAAAGGATATTTCACCGCATAAATATGAATGTTTCTTTTGAACTCAAGCAGAATGACAGCTGAATGACAGCCTTGACTCCTGGCTCGATTCCTCTTCACCGAATGATGTCACTCAATCTGTCACCTGTCTTAGCTGTTTGTCATCTAAATGCCAGTAGCTCACTCACTGATCAACCTTTTCCTGTGTTCTGGCAGTGGGAGAAGAGCAGATCTCTTCGATAGGACGGGGACTGTGTGTACTGCTGGGTATATCTGTGGAGGACACCCAGAAGGATGTTGACTACATGTGAGTTTGGTTGCGGGGGACCTGATGAATAGGAAAAGCAGCAGGCTGATTTGGGATGATGGTTCAATTATTAGTTTGTGTCATGTACTTCCTACAGTACAATAAGTTAAGTTCAGTGTCAATATTGAATCAGTTGATTAGAGTGATTGTCATGGAGTTGGTCAGATAGGACGATTTCTATGGGGTTCATTACTCACCACTTTCCACCTTCTATTTTTCAGAGTTCGTAAGATCCTCAACCTGCGGCTGTTTGAAGATGAGAATGGCCGGGCATGGAGCAAAAGTGTCATGGACAGGGAGCTTGAAGTACTATGCATCAGCCAGTTCACCCTACAGTGTATACTGAAGGGCAACAAGCCAGACTTCCACTCAGCCATGCCTGCAGAGTTGGCCCAGCCCTTCTACAACAACATCCTGGAGAACATGAGGAGCGCCTACAAGCCAGAGCTCATTAAGGGTGGGTGAACCGATGACACAGCTGTCTGTCTCGCTATGATCTATATTTTATTTTTTATTTTTTATATATAGGTGTGTGATTTATGTGTACCTACCATGTTAGAACGTGCCTCGTCCAAAACATTTCATTGTACAGTATGACTGTAAGTGATGCTGCACATTTGACAATAAATGACTTGACTTGACTTGATCTTCTACCGATATCAATGAGTTTCTCCTCCACGGGGATGTTGTTGGACCTTAGAGGACAACTTTAACATTACAAAACAGTAAAATAAGTTACTGCCTTTTATAGTTATTGCCACACATTTTGTAGTGTCAGACCTAGGTCACATATTGACTAGTGGACAGCCATTGTTTATTTTCAGCAATGTAGATTGATAATCAAAAGTTCAATGGTCATTGTTGCAAGCATGGGGTCATCAACAGAGGCAAGACAAGATAGTGAAAAAGCAGGGTTACTCACGGCTGCTAGTTTCCAATTAAAAACAAAAATTTAGAGGGGCAGAATTATTTCCACTCCTTATAAGTTTGGATCCGTGCCCTCTCCCCCTGCTATTTAATTGCCTGTTGTCCCATCTCAGTGTAGGGTCACGGGGGTTCGCTCCCAGGGACTATGTGGATCGTGAAGGGGTGGGAGATGTGGTTTGTCAGTGCCACGATTCAATGGCGGTGGCAGTGGCGCTGAAGTGGGTCAGCCCCCCGGGGAGCAGGTGCGGAGAACACCTTGTCCCAGCAAGGGAGGCATAAGGCTTCCTAATTAGTCCCCCCCTCCAGAGACAAAACATGATGATGCAGCACTTTCCCACCGCGGCCCACAGCTTCATTGTGCAGATGGTGTCATTAATCTAACAGACCCGCTGGAAGAAAGGAGAACATTTAAGCTGAAACTTGCTGTCCTTCTCCAGTCCCTCCCACTACCCCCACCACCCTTTTTGTCCCCATTGTCTCAAGGTGCCACGTCATCCTAGTTCATGAAACATCGACTAACAGCAACTAACAAACTCCAGATTCATGTTTAGCGTCTGTTAGCTGAGGCGAACTTTTGAGTTGTGCATCACCTAATTGATTAAAGGCAAGGCTAATTGCGTGTTATTAGTTGACCTATTGTCTTTGAGATTCACCATGTAGCATATTGTTTCACAGCCTTTCTGTTTTTTTCTTGCATTTCTAGATGGGGAATTTGGTGCCTACATGCAGGTCCACATTCAAAATGACGGCCCTGTCACCATTGAATTGATATCACCTACTGGTCCCACAGACCCCAGACAGGTACAGTGCTACTGACGGCAATAGGCTAAAACAGATATGCTGAATGTACTTTTATTCTTGTTTACTCCAGCATTGAACTTTGAGACTGGAAGGTAATTGATTTCAATTGACTGATTTGTAATCCTTTACTAGAATTAGCCCAAACTTTCTGACTTTCAGCCATCTTTGTTAAACGTATGAAGCGTATCCTACTCTTGAGGATTCTTTATAATCCTCATTGTCCGCCACTAGGTGGTGATATATGCTCTTTCGGTCCTGTAGTTAGTCTCAATTATCCCTGCGACCTATGCTATGTAGAGCACTTTATTTTAGCATGTAATTCCCAAGAGGGGAATATAAAACGCACCTAGACCAAAAACAAAAGTTTTAAAATAGCGACCTATGCTCCCCCAGTGACGTCATCCGGTTAGTGTTAGGTGTGAATGTCCAAATTGATTCACGCCCACCTCTGACTAAGCTGATTTTAGATGACTTTTAGATGATTGCAGTACATGGTTGGGTGAATAGTGTTGTGGTGTTGTCAACTGAAGGCTTGTCCCTATGTTATTATTTTATTTTTTCCAGCTGTACTAACAGTGCCCAATAGTGATAAAGTACCCGTGAGCAAGGGCATCCTCCAACCCCCCGCTACATATAAAAACGGGTTTTGAAAACAAACTAATAGTGGCTAAATACTGTGATACAACACAATGATCAGTTTCTTGCGATATGCTATTGTGGTTGTATGTGTCCTTTTGTATAAATAAAACCCAAAAGATCCAGATGGCAATAATCACATCCTAGCCAAACATGACGTTTGCTGTTGTCATCTCTTTAATGCCCTTTGTGGAGCTGGACTGTGTTCTCACTCAGTCACCCCCTGGCCAAGCTGAAAGCCCTCAAATTGGCTTAGTCAAGTGTATGTCTATGTGTGTCTGTGTTGTGTGGGTGAGAGGGTGTTACATGTGCGCTTTGGATGATTGGCAGCACAAGCCACCGTGCAGAGGCTTTGGGGCGCTTGCTGCTGCCACATCATGCTCACCCCCTACCTGTCCCTGTGGGAGTGGACCAGGCCTCCTCCCAGCCCTCTTATCCCGTTCTCTGTTGCCTTGACAATATGGTCCATATTACAGAAAACCAGCGTCAAACTAGGATGTCTCCTTTAAATTGATTTCTTTATGTTAAAGTTTTGCTGCAAGTTCACAAAAGGTTACTCTCGTTTGCAATACCTGCTGTGAGGCAGCTGTGACGGCTAAAGGAGTTAGCATATTCTCAGCTAGCTCTTTGAATAAACCATCTGTAGATAGCTGTTGCCTAAATAGTCTTACTGCTCAATCCCAGTGGCATTGAAGATGTATAACCCAGAAGCTGAGTAGAAATTAAACCATTCAGAAGCAAGATAAATATTTCCTACCCACCTCTCTCGGCCAGTGGCCTCTTATTCCAACCGTTTGAAAGAAGTTCATTTATTCATCCCCGCTGTCCTCCTGAATGTGATTCTGGTCACTTCCGTGGAGCTCTGCCAATGTGCTAATGCTACAGCTACGGGTCGGCTTTGGCTGCTCTCCCTTTGGTGGGCTTGGCTTAGCCCTATGGGGGATGTTAATCAGTCCTCAGAATTTTAATCTTGTCTGTTTGGGATGTTTTGCTGTGGGGGCCGAGGAGCCAAAGCCAAGGCTGAACATGAGGGATAACAGGCTAGCCAATAGGCTAAGCCTGGCATGGGGGTAAATCAAGCAGTGGCCAACAAACACTGTTCCTTTCTTTCCATGAATCAGAGATTTAGTCTACCACAGGGTCAAGCGTCCAATGAATAATGGTGTTATACAGAGAGACGAAAATCATCCTGTTTGAGGTCGATAGGGGAAGGGTCTTGATTGTGGGCTTGATTGGGCTCTGCACTGAAACCCAACGTACACTAAAATGATGGAATGTTTCATGATGTTAGGTCAGGTTTTTATTGGGTTATAATTCGGGTCTTTCTGTTTTCTTTTTTAAATGTAGCCTAACATTAGAGTTCAAATGTAATAACATGATGATGATGTGTATGTCTACGGTATACTTAGGAGTTTTGTGTTGAGAAGTTGCATGCTATTTACCAGATGTTATATCATATCAAGACTGTAAGCCTGGTTTAACGCTACAGCATGTTGATGGGTTCACATGGGGATGAAATGTTTCATGTCTTTGACTCGTGCACCTTGAATAATGCTTATTGTGGATTTGTAGCATGACATATAGTTCATAAATATTCCCCTTGCTGCCATGAAGGTTTTAGCGGTCGTGTTTAGAGACCTTTTTCAGATGAGGGATAGCATACCAACATATTGTTTTTATTGTTTTATGGACCATGAAAATGAGGAAGAAAGAGGTGGTTTTACCCACGGGTTTGATTGCAGTAGTGACTAGCCCCACTGGATAGTAGAGAATGGCTACTTTTGAGTGTGTGAGAGGCAGCATACACAGTCACAACAATAGCCTCTTTGAAGCGATCATATGACTGCTCAGAATAGCTCAAGATGAGGAAAGAATAGATATGGGCGTGTATAAACAAAGACCGTCAGATTTGGAGTGCCGGTCTCGGGCACCAATGAGGTCTATCTTCTGCATGTAATCCTTATGCTCTTTTCTCTCATGCTTGTTTGATGTTGGATACATTTTGAAGCCATTTCTGATTCATTAAATCAATGCTTTAGGGAATGACAGGAAAGATGGGAGAAAAGAGCAGGCGATGACATACGACAGAGGTCATGATTTTGATTTAAAATCATGATGTTGCACATTCATGGTGTGCACCTCAGCTCACTGAGCCACCAGGAACCCCAGATCAATACAGTTTCAACTTCAGCCAGAAGGGAATATATCTTACCACTTCACAAAGACCTGCACACTGAAAATGTATGAATGTTGTGCAGCCATGAATATTTGATATTTAATACCTAGGCCTATTCTTCAAACTAAATATTTTAGCAAACTGTTTGGCTACATATCGTAGTGAAAAATGGTTTAAAATGTTGAACATTTTAAGATATCCAGATATTTGCATCAAAGGGTGCTTGTAATGTTGGTAAAATGTTGTTTCAAAATGATATATATATATATATGTATATATATTCTAGAAATATATCACAGAATCAAATCAAGAATCAAACAACATTTTAATTTGTTTGTGTATTTGTAATTGTTTTGCACATTTTCAATTTTGAAACAATCAACTGTTTAAATTAGGTAATAGTGGAGAAAACCATCTGATACAGTAGATATGAAAAACAAGACATTTTACCAACAATACAAGCACCCTTTGATGTAAATATCTGGATATCTTAAAATGTGTGTACATATTTGTAGGTGTGTATTTGAAAATCAGTGAAATATATTGGGCTGTATCAAGAAATTTTTTTACAGGAAAACTTCTGTCATTGTTCATGACATTGATAAAATGTCCTTTGAAATGATGATACAGACACATGAAGTGACGGACTAAAGGAACATTTTCATGAATGAGCTTCCCTGTTTTGTCTGTTGTGGTCCCTCAGCTGTCCAAGCAGGAGAAGCAGCAGCAGAGGAAAGAGAAGACGCGCTCCAAGGCCCCCTCGGAGTCGAGCAGGGAGAAGAGCGCCCTGCGTTCCCGACAGGACCCCAACGCCAGTAGTGGGGCTGAGGGTGACGTGTCTTCAGAGAGGGAGCCCTAGGGCAGTTGGGTGAGGAACACACACAAACAACACAAGCACAAACACATACATGCATATACACAGGGTATCCACGGGTCCTGGAAAATGTCTTAAATTATCTAAATGTAAGGCCTTAAAAGGTATTAAAATGTTTTTCACAATGTTATGCAGGTTTAAATTAAGTTGTATTTTGATGATTTTATTGAGATATTCTTTACATTTAGGGATATTTAGGGTTAACACAATATTACATTTTTGGCTTTCATCACATCTGCACACAGTTGGACATCATGTCTCTATGTTCAATTGGAAATAGTCTGTTTTAGCCAGATTTTTGTTCCTGTATTTTGGTGTTTAATTTGGTCTTCCAATCCAATTCCAGGCAGCATTAAAAGTCTTAGATTTGGCTTTCTGAAACCTGCAGACACCCTGACACACACACACACACACCTGAACACCTGAAGAGAGACAATAGCTTTGTATCTTTCCAGAAAATTGCACAGCAAAAAAGACAATGACACAAAAACATAAATACACATTGTCTACTATACTTTAGAAACCCATTCAATATGTTTGTGTACGGTTGCATGTACAGTAGGGCACGCAACCATACATCTGCAGTAAAAGGAAAAGGAAGCAATCAGCATTCCTCCCCGAACACCTCCTATCACTCACGTTCACCTTGGCATCTCTTGTTTTCTGCTTTCCCATATTCTGTCTGTTCCTGCTCTCTTTGTTATTGTTGACATTGCGGTGAAACTCGGCGACGCTCACGAGAGACAGGCCCGTTTGTTTCACGTTCAATAGTTTGTATTGCGGGGATTGGGGGTCGATTGCGGGGGAGTTACTCTTATTTGCCTTCAGTGTTTGTTTACTAGGGCAAAAACAGACGAGTTATGGGAGAATGGAGACGGGGAGGCAGTGAGTCAGCTCCTCCGTGTCCCTTCTGCTCTCCCCGCCGAGGCTGCTGCTGGCCCCCGGTGGCACGGCACTTTCCCCTGTGTGAACTCTCACGCAGACACGCACACGAACGGATACACAGTCAAACTTGCACAGCAGCACATTGGAGCACGTGCTTTACCCTCTCGTTTTTTGCCGTGGCGCACACACAGACATGCACACAGATGTGTTTACGCGTACAGATACCTACAGAAACACACACATAGCAATTATTGGCTGGCCTAACCGTGAGGACAGCAGTACGGTCATTCACAATTCACTACCTAGCCAACTCTTTGCGATCGTCTTTCCCTCCCTGGAGGATCACGTTCACCGCTGCGCATCACTGCTTTGCCCCTCTCTTCTACAGCTCTCCATGAACACACACCCACCATGTCCCTTGTGGATCCTTGTCAGCCCACCATCCTATGCTAGACTCTTTTACAGCAAGGGGGCCCTGTACTGGAATCCCCAAGTGCATGCTGGGTAAATATGCCCCAAGACATCGGCAAGGCTTCGGCGCCTCGTTACGTAAGGCCATTTTGTCTGACAGAGAGCCAGAGCGAGGGAGACGGGGTAAGCGAAAGAGGGTGAAAGAAAGTGAGAGACAGTCGAAGAGACAAGAAAAATATATGATAAGTTGAGAGAGTTCTTTGGTGTTTCATTTTGTGTGTGTGTGTGTGTGGGGGGGGGGCAGAGCGGGCACAGGCAGCACTTCTGGAAATGTGTGTGTGTAGTAGTGGAGAGGAGAGGCAGGAGAGGGAAGTTTAGATGTACGAGATGTCAGACAAGGGCTCGCTTGCCTGGCTCTGTCGCTGCATATTTTAAAGGGGGAGTTGGTGTTCCCGAGGTTTGCTATGCATGACTTAATCATGAGCCCTGTGCGCTTTCCTCCCAACGAGTAGTAGTAATTTGTGACAGTCCTCCGCTATCGTCCCTGCTCTTCCTTCCTTCCTGTCTGCAATGTTCTATTTTTGATAGAAACAGCTTACAAGGGTGTTTCTGCTGTTCTCAGAGCTGCTGCCGCTACTTTCCCCACATCTCCAACTCAGTCCCTCTTTTGATTGTTCTCACATCGCAACTATGATCGCAATTCATATATGTTCACCCCAAATCGTTTCTGCTTTATTTAGGCCAATACTTGTTTAACAGTAGGCTACAAATAAGCTAATATATGAAGTTATCAATACAAAGAAGAACTTTTTTTCTGTTTTCTCTTGTGTAGGCTCTTTTTGGGGATGTGACAAGGAGCCCAGTTTCCTCAGGATGGCCTTAATCCTCAGTGACTATCACACCTGCCTCTGGACTGTCCTCCTTCCTGTCTGGAAACCAATAGGATTCTCTCAGTACGTTCTCCCCTTGCTGGTGTCTTTGGCCACTCTCCTGAAGGATTGGATCTGATTGGCTAGGTGTAAACGAGGTAGCAACGTGGACGTCTAGCTACGCGGGAATGCCCAGTCACCTCAGATCTATGACGGGAGATTGAACAAGGATGCATGGGAAGGGTACATGGGTGATATGGGATGAAACATTATGTCTCTCTCTCTCTCTCTCTCTCTCTCTCTCTCTCTTTCCAAATACTTCCCCCTCTCTCTCTGCCTGCCTCCCTCTCAGCCCCCTGCTCCAACTTAATCTCTGCTTAGAGACATGGCACTGACCCTGAAGCATAACTCAACTCCAAGTCCCTGGGCTGTAGCGCTGGAACATAAGGACAGCGATAATATGTCAGCATTTCCATATTGATCGCACCTCATGATTGGCATGACTAAATATATAAAGTCTCTATTTAGGTGACCAAATTGAAAGGTTTACTGCAGGTTACCTATGTGAATCTGTATGTGTGAGTCTTAAATCCTAAAAGGGACTGTAGGTTTACTCCTGGTTTTATCGCCCCACCAGACCCGCTCAGAGGAAATGATTGTTTTGACCGCAGGGAGGGATAGTGCCATACTGCTAGCTTCAGTTGTAGTTTATTTTATCTCTAGGATTGGGGAATTTGGATTGAGTGACTATAAATTTATTGGGCTCAGTCATCTATACATTACGTCTGTGGCAACTATAGTAGAAAGGGGGGAAGTTTTGGGCGGACCCTGCTCCTCTGGCCAAAAAACATGTATCATTTATAAATGTCTTTGATTATACTGTCCTGCTGTCAATCGGCAGATCTGAATGTACATTTTTGTTGTTATTTTATAAAGATGTCGGGAGCAAAAAAAGTGTGTGTTTGTGTTTTTATTCTGTTCTCTTCTGCTTGTTTTATGTGGAGGTAAAAACAGGGATGTGCCTCTGCCCTTATTTCTCCTTTCAGCAACACCACCTGGGCCATCCATACTGTACCTACTTTAGCTCTTTAGCTCTTTTTTAGTTCAGCAAGCTATTCCTGGCCGTCCACACCGTATACACTCTCTTGCTCCCTCTCCCTCTCCAATGGTGCTGAGCTGAGTTTTCTCCATGTTATGGTTGAGTGGAGCAGGAGGGGAGAAGGAGTGGAGCTGCTGTAGCCCGGACTCAGGAGATCTCGGAGAGGGAAGACGTGACCCAAATACGTCTGCTAGTTAGCTAGCCTAGCACCGCTTCAAAATGGGCTAGAACAGCAGCTCTTGCCTTGTGATCCCATTGCCGGGCAGGCTTTACACCGACGGCGTATCAGAGACAAGACAAAGTGTTGTGTGGGGACCTGGATTATTGATGTGTCAAGCACCTGAGAAGGCTGCAGAAAATTTGCAATTGATCACAGCTCCACTAGAGCGTAGAACGAGCCGGTGATGCTCTTGTTTGAGTTTGTCTGTCTGTCTGTCTGTGGAAGCACCTGTCCATTACAAAGTGACATGGCTGTTTGTGTGCGGGAGGAAAGAAAAGGAGCATCCCCTATCTGTTCCTGTGCCGTATATCCCGGGCTGCAGGGCAGGGCAGGGGAGTGGGAGTGGGTGCGGTGTCGGTTGGACATGGGAAAGTGGGTTAAATTCCAGGCATTCTCTTACATCTGAAGCCACATTTCTGGTTTGTCTTCTCTACAACTTATCTTACATCGTGTGTGTGTGTGAGAGAGTCCCTTGCCAAGCCCACTGGCTATGGAAAAACAATTTAACTGGATTTAATTTGTTGCCC
>CABFOQ010004554.1:38778-52454 GCA_900660455.1 Gephyroberyx darwinii | reverse complement strand
ACCTCCCATTTGCCCTTCATCATGTCATATTGTGCCAGTGTATTGTGCCTTTGTTTTAATACTATTGTCTCTCTCTCTCTCTCTCTCTCTCTCTCTCTCTCTCTCTCTCTCTCTCTCTCTGTGTGTCTATATATCCATGTATCCCTCTATCCCTTATATGTTCCCCCCAACACTCTACTTGATTACTGAGTCAGCGTCAGCTAAAGCGAGATGTCATATTTATCACTTTCCATGGACAGAAGGCCCGCATGAATATTCATACACTCATGATTTGTGCATCATCAGTGGGATTCTTATTTTTTCTTCTTTCCTCCCCACTGCGTATCCTCGTTACAAGGAAATGCAACAGTGCTGCACTCTGCGTGTGTTCAAAATGAGAGACGAACCAGAGACGACACCGGGACGGTTAATGCGTTTCCCCTGTCCCCATTGTGTTCTTGTTAACTCATAATCAGCTTGCCGGAATATCAATTAAAGTTGATTATTTATGATGCACTTAATGAAGTTCTGCTAAATTGAGCTTGATGTTGTGGAGCTGGAAGCGGAGCACTCAACGCCTCTTCACAGTGGCACATTAATCATTCCCATACTCCTGTTCTTTCTGTGTGTGCAAGATGGAGAAAGGGAGAGGGAGGGAGGGAAAAGTACAGCGTTGGCATGCAAAGCCCACTGCTGCTGTAGCTGCTGTGTGTGGTGTCATGAAGGTGAGGCCAGGTGGGAAGTTCACCCACGCCCCGAGGACTTTTAATTCTATTTGAAGCCCTCTCTTAGGCCTGACTTGTGGTCGGCAGTGTGGAGAGTACCCCTGCTGAGCTCTCTGAAGTATGAAATGAATTCGTGTTGCTGCTTTCTTGAAAAATGTACAGATGTATAGCCACGGAAGTAACCCCACTTTGTGTGCTGCACTGCCGTTACTCTGTTGCCCCGCCCCTAAGAGGAATTCTTTGGAAAGTCCAGCAATTCTCAAAGATGCAATAGCTGACACCAAACTGACACGTCCATGGCGTACTCCTCCGGCTGTCCATAAAAAAACAGTCCTGGCCCTTGAAATGAAAACAAACACCTTGCTACACAGCGCAGAGGTACCAGTTTGTAACTTATACAAAGAATATACAGCTGTAGTCATGATAGAGGGGGTAAAAGTCCCACTTCATGATAATAGCTATAACTTTATGGCAATCCTGCTACATGTTACTGCTCAGCTTTGTCATTCATCCAAAGTTCATCCAAAGAGATTGATATGAGAAGTTACAAAGTTACGTAGGGCTGGATAAGGTCAATTGGTCTTCATGAACCTCTGCTGCATTTAAAAATGGCTCGCACTCTGCAATTATAGACCTGAAAACACAGATCCAGACTTGAGATCTTTTGTGTTATACAAAAAAAAGGTGCGGTAAACCTTTTAAAAATGTCCCCCTCTCCTGTCTTTTAGGTTATGACATCTCCAGCCACAGCACCCTGGACCAGGAGAGATGGGGAGGGAGGAGGCTACTGCAGGAGATGGACAACATCAGTCTGGAAGAAGTGGAGAGTGAAGAATCCAAGAACTGCACTGCTCCGGGTAAGATGAGCCAGAAAGAGAGAAAGGACACCAAAGTGTTTTCCCCCGTCCCTCCCTCCTTCCAGAAAGAGAGAGAGGGGAAAAAAGAAGGAAAGAAAGAGGGAAACAAATGATCACCCCACATCCTCTGTCTTTCTTCCCTTGCTGGTCCCCCTGTTTCCTCTCTCTAATGTGGGGTAACCCAGATGTGGGGTTAGATGGTTTCCCATGAGCACAGGCTGTAGCTGGCAGCGGCATTCTGGCTGCCTCAGCGATTTTCACACTTGGTCTCCATCACATTTTAGGATCCTGCAGGTTTCTCTTCAGGTTTGCCTCCTCCCTCCCTCTACCTATATTTCTCTCATCTCCCTCTCTCTTTCTGTTTTTTTCTTTCTCTCTCTCCCTCTCTTGCTCCCCCCTCTACCTATATTTCTCTCTCTTCTCCCTCTCTCTATCTGTTTTCTCTTTCTCCCTCCCTCTCTCCCTTTCCCTCTCATATTTTTCTCTCATTTTTCCCCATGTTGGCCACATGTCTGAAAAATCCTTGTTTCCATGGAGACCTTTTATCTTATCATCAATGAGTGACTTCTGGGTGAGGCACTCAAGGATAGCGTGTGAGGATGCTGAAGGCATTTTGTATGCACAGGACCTTGTGAGGCTACTTGTGTAGGATTTGTGTAATGTGTGTGTATGAGGAGTTTAAATCACTCAAGGAGTTGGTTAAACCAGCCGATTGGAACAGGTCACATTTAGGTGATGACTGTAAAATGCCTTCCCCATCATATGAAGCTATGCCCTGCAGTCTAGCGCAGCCTGTTTCTCATTGGACCAATTCTTACATATGCACGGACTCTCACCGCCACCCATGCCTGGCCTGTCTTTGAAGATCTGCTGCACTGTTTCTATTTTTAGAGGTAGATGGACGGAAATTTGACGTTCAATCCCATTATAATTGATGTGTAGAGGCCTGGGAGGGGCTGAGGAGAGAGGGAGGGAGGGGGTAAAGGGATGGTGAGATAGCGGGGATGTTGTCTCTGCTGCAAATTGCATTGATGTTCGTCTATTTACCTTGAGTAGAAGATGATTGGCCTCCACGATGGAGGGAGGGGTGTTCCTCCTGTGAGCTCATTAAGCAAAATGGCCGTCATCAATCTCCTTGATCACCCTCCCAAGGTCGCCGCTGTCATCTATAAAGGGAGGCGAGGTCAAAGTTCAATTATTCTCCTCTCTTTCCCATTATAGCTGCTCTTTCCTCTTCTCTCCTTCCACTGCCCCAGCTAAATTTACAGCAGGGACCCCAGTGGCATCAGCCCCCAGAAACCTCTGGAGGATTGCTAGGTTTTTGCTAAATAACCTCTATTTTAGGAAAGCCTTGGCCTGTTCCAGTAATTTCTGCTCTTGTCCCCGGTATGAGACACACACAGCTACCCTTGTGGGGAGTCGATGAGTCATGCTTGATCTGACCTTTGAGAGGAAAGAAGCTGTGTACTTTAACAAGGTGGTGGATGTGTGAGGCAAAGGATGTCAAAGCAGTATATGTGTGTACTATAGAGTGAGATCAGGTGTGTTTTTATGAGCGTGACGAGAGGGTGCGCAACTGTGTATGAGCACGCACACAGCAAAGCGTGTGTGTGCTCAAGCCAGTCTCCAAAGCTTGCCAGCCATCCAGTGAGTACAAGGCTGGCTGATGAGGACGTGTCTCAATGTGAGCGCTGTGTTCTGGGAGGATGCAGCACTGCAGTAGGCATTTGCTGATTGTTCCCTGAAACTAGAGGCCTGCTGATCAACCGCCAGAGAGAGGAGAGGGGGAGAGAGAGACAGAGAAGGCCCTCATTTAGCTAATTTCTGCTCCCAGCCACACATGAAATAAGCCATCATACCCGTCATTACATCTCCCTCTCTGATTTTAATTGTGAAGACCCCGCTGGCTGTGTTGATTTCAGACACTTGTTTAGTCCCCCCAGCCCCTTCTGTCGCTCTCTCGTCATTTCTCAGTGACGGGGAAAGCAGAGAAGGCACAGGCGGCAGCTGATAGCAATGGTTGAGAGTGGTGACAGACCAGTTGGGTTAACTTTGTCACTTCCAGTCATTATTTCCTTGGCCTCTGCTCAGCTGTGGTATACAAACGGCTGAAAATGTCAAAGAAAATGTTTATTGGACAGGGAAGGGGGGGAGAAAAAGGTGGTGAGTGCACATGTGTGTGTGTGTATGTCTATACACACACACACAACAAGGGTGGTTGTTTGTAGTTCATTGCAATCTTATACAAAAGGGCCCTCTCATTCCTGCTCTTGACCTTTCTTTCAAATGGAAAACAAGGGTTGTTCATTCTGATGAACAATTTATTATGAATCCTACATGGTGGGCCGATGCCCACCGAGTCCCACAACAACGGGGGAAAGTAGGAAAAACCCATTTCTTCTGAAGATGTGAAAGTGACTCTCAACTAACTAGGCTAACACTCAAACACACACGCACGTGCACACACACACACACACACACTTTCTCTCTCCTCTCCCTTTCATCCATATCACACACATAGACACGGCCCCGGTGCATCCTCTTCTTTCTCTCTCTCTCTGTCTGCAAAGACAGACACATGATGTAACCTGCAGAGCAGCATTGTGTACAGTCGTGGTGGCTGTGTGAGTAGACAGATAGCGGGCTGGGGACCCCTGTACATGTGACTGCTCTCTCCAGGGGTCTCTCCCCGGAGGCTCTCCTCCTCTGTTATTAAAGATCCTCTACTCTCAGCTCAGCTCAACTAAGCTCCAACGCAACACTCCATTTTAGGAAAGGAGAGTGGTATGACTTAATCAGGGCTTCCCTGTGAAGAATGTGTGTGTGTAGTGTCTGTAAGAGTGTGTGCGTGTAAGTGAAACCACTAGGAGGGTAGCCTCATTAAGAATGGTATTGATTAATGGGAGGGTGCTGGCCCAGGTGCCTGCACCAAATAGGGGTGTGTCTACGTGCATGCGTGTGTGTGCATGTTACCTTGTGTGTGAGTGTGTGTCTGTATTTGTGTGTGTGTGTGCTTGTCGCACTATATGTGGGTGGACTCCTGGCACCTCCCCACGTGGAGGAGGCAAGTAAGCAGAGATTAAGCGTGGTCTGTCACCATGGTACAGCTGATGAATTAATCAAATTACAAATGATCACTCCTTTAATATGTCGACCATCACCATCCACTAATCAAATGCAAAACTGACCTGGAATGATTTCCTCTGAGAAATCAATTTTGTGATATTAGCTCTGAGTGGGCCGCTGCCTTCGCAACACAATGACAACAACAGTATTAACAGTTGCAGATGATGGCAAAGTTCTTTCATAACTGCCTAGCGTGCAGACTGGCGAAGTCATCCTGTTGTGTTATTGCAGGAGCAAAAGCCTTGTCCTCACGGGAATAAGACCGATCCATCACAGCAATTAGCTCAGCTAGTCTAAGTTTCCCCTCTACAACAACCCCCACTGATTCTCTAGCTCTGCCTGCTGCTCACTGTCTGTCTGTCTGTCTGCTTCTCCCTGCTCTCTTTTGTCTTTTGCTCTATTGTCATCTTCTTTTGCTCAGCTGTTTATCCGTCATCATTCTTATGCTTTTCTTTGGTTGCTGTGTTTGTGTCTATTCTCTTTCTAGTTTTCCTTCATTTCCTTCATTCATTGTTATGTTTTCCTCTATTTCTGTCTCTCTCTCTCTCTCTCTCTCTCTCTCTCTCTTTCTTCCCTTATGTCCTCCCTTATCACTATCTCCTCCCATACAGAGGAAATCCCTGCCAGTTCCCCTGCGGAAGTATAGAGCCCATGTTCTTAGCCAGTACACCTTAAAAGATTCATCCTGCTGGTGTTACTGTGAGCAATGTTGTGGCTGTTTCCTGGGTGCCACGAACATCTTCCTTTACTGTTGGTCTCCTGACAGGCTGAGGGAACATAAAGACTCCTACACTACATTGAGTGTTTTTCAGACCAGCATATGCTGAGAGCTTCAGTCACAAAGACTGCTCAACTGGCTAGTGTTTCAATAGGAACAGTGACTAATGTGACATCTGCATTTAGATCGATGGGAAACGCATCAGTAAATACGGTCGGAAATTGTGGTTGAAACTCACATTCGATGACCATGATGACTCCTGCATTAGTGTGATGTAAGGAAAAGGTGACTGAGAATGTCAATGCATGATATGATCAGCCAGAACAGTCCGCCGACAACTACAGAGGGATATTATGGTAGAGTGAGCAGGCACGCACCTTTTCAGCAATGCCCTGCTTGACATTTACACAGTTTCACACATTCACAGCTGGGACCTTGCACCTTGCTCAAGGGCACATCAGCATCAGTTTCGGGGCACTCAACATGAATTTCGGTTCATACCTTATTCATAATGCATGAACAAGAGCACCGTAACAGCTACATACAGCATTCATAAATAATGATTCAATCCTTATGTCAGCTTTTATACACACTTCATTTCTGTCAAAGCAGTTGAACAGCACTAGCAGCGGACCTCATGAAATTTTCCCTCCCCGATGGACTGTTAGACACCAACGGTGTACACAGTGTTCTTGATGGAATCTCCACTAAGAAACTACAGAGCAGAAAAGATCACCACTAATAGTGTAAAGAGAGAGTCATGAACGAGTGAGAAGGAGATATGTTACTCAAATCAAGCAGATTTCCTGCTTTCTTGCCATCTTGAACCAAACTGCTTTCTTCCCGGCTGCAGGGAGCTAGACTCATGATATGATATGATATGTGTCTGTGTGCATGTGTGTGAATATTTGTACAGGCATGTTGTGTGCGTGCTACAAACTGTGAGAAAAAAAGCGGGAGTCTTTAAATGTCACATTACTCAGCACAGTAACCACACTCACGACATGCAATGTGTCACCCCGCATCATCATCGCCTACTGAGCATGTGCAGAAGAGGCCCCCAGCCCTTCACGTGCACTCAGAATTTGCACGAGATGTACATGTGGACGAGCTTGCACAGAACCCCGAGGGTGGGAAATGGAAGTTGAATCACCTTTTCTGATGCTGAACGCCACCATCCCTCTGGTTGTTTTTATTATTGTCCTCACTGTTGGTGTTTTGTTGACACCCTCAGTTGATGGCTGTAACTTCCAAGGGGCAACTATGACTGCTAGCACTGAAACGAAGCCCCTTCACTGTATGTATGACAGAGGCATTGTTACAAGTCCTTGCTCAATCACGAAAGCTCTCATCACTCCACCTCCCACCCCCAGTTGAATCAATCCCCCAGAATGCGTTGCTTCTAACCATATGGTGCAGGGGCTGAAGTTCAGCAGCTATTTTTAGCTACTATGATATCTGTCATTTTTAACCAGCCAGTGGTGCCTCTGGCTCTCTTATCCCTTCTACCTCCTTTTTTTCTCTTTTGACAATAAAAGACATAAAGATTAAAGATGGTTTGCCATGTGGGAGTGATAAACGGTTGATCCCAAACACCCTTCAGTACACTGTGCACTTTTGATGGATCTCTAATAGCATGAAAACAGATTCAAGGTCTCTCTGTTTTGGAGTTGTGAGTTGTATGGAGGCACAAAATGTGATAGATGTTCATAGGAGGGGTTTGTTTGCCCTACAGCTGAGCGGCTGTTAATCTAGCAGCCTTAGGAAGGCCAATATTATTCTGTTTTCTAAATCGGGAGGAAAATAGGAATTTTCCAGGGCAATTGCACTGTGCTTCAGTGAACTTATTCCCTTTGACCAGATACAAAAAAAAAAGCGCATATGCCAGCTGTGGTATATCTTTTCTTTCATTATCTAGAGACTTGCGTTTAGATGCTAAATGTGTCCAGCTAGATTATGAACCTTCAAAGAACAGTACATGAATGCAAAACAGATGCAAGAAGATGAAGCTAATTAGATAGTATTGGGAGTTCACCTTTTGGTCTGATAGCTCGAAGACCGTCTGTCCAAATCCTCTTCCTTTTAAGTACAAATATCTTCAATCAGTCCATCTTTCAAAACAATCTTCAAACCGCTGTTTATTACATTCCCTCTCCGCCTCATCCTCACCACCAACCAAGTTTTATGTAATTACAATCGGATGCTATTAGGGAAGTGGCTATCTCGTCATTCAGGAGAAATTTTTCTCTGTTCTTTGTTGTTTTTCAGGGAGGGAAAAAGCACACAACAACTACACAAAAAACATTTCCCACTGTGCATAATTAGCCAAGTTTGAGAGGCAGAGTCACTTGCATTCATAACTGGCTGGATAGCATCCAGTTTATGGTTGCTTGACAGAAGAGAACAGAGAGAGAAGTATTGAAAATCCATAGTACTTCACACTCCTGTGTAATGACAGTTAGCAGGGAATTCATTAATGATATATTTAACTTATTCTTCTTATTCTTATATCTTGTTATTTTTCACTGCCATGGCACCCATAGATTCACTAATGGAGGGCCACTGTGGGGCCACTGCCCTCTTAAAGTGATAATCCGCAAGATTAAATGTATGTTATGAAGGTTAACACTGAGGAGAAATACTGCCCAACAGGATTTTTTTCTTTGGCGGTTACTGAGTAGAACAATCTTGTAAGCTAGCACAGCGATTGGCTTGGTCTTCTCTACTTTTAGAGAAGGCAACTGAAGTTAGTCAGAGCTGCATTTTGGATTGACTGCAGTGTGTGTGCCAGTTTGGTAATAAAATGATGATGATTTCTGGCCTAGACTGACATCATAGCACATACTCTTTTGCTAGCGTGCGTTCTCCAGCTAGCTAGCTGACAGAGACGGTTAAAGTTTAACTTTGGCCACTGTTATGGCAGCTACAGCTAAGCCAGAGGAGGATGTTGTTGCTACTTTGTTGGCATTACCATTGTCAAGATTGACCTTCAATGAAAACGTGCACCCTCTGGTTAAAACCCAGAGGGTGTACAGCTGGGACCGTTTGTTGTTCAGCACTGACAGGAGTGGGAAATGAGCTGGCTCTGGATTTATAGATAGGAAATACATCCAGATCAGCTCAGTGTCATCAAAATTTAGCAAGCGAGAAAAGCACAGCAAGTTTTAAGACATTTAGGAGCACCAAAGCAGATTTACAACTAAGTGAACAACAACGCTGTGATACTCTGGCACACAATGACAAGGTGAGACACAATCGTGAGCTCTTGAAGCGCCTTATGCACTGTGTTGTGTTTTTGGCCAAGCAAGAATTGCCATTCAGGGGTCACAATGATGGGAAATATTCAGCCACTAAGGGGAATTATTTGGAGTTTCTGGATTTTCTAACAGAATATGACAGTGGTTTGTCTACACCTTACCATATCAACGGTGTTTATTTGCACATCCAGTAAAATCCAAAATGACCTTCTCAGCACGGTCACAGACATCATGACAGATGCCTTGAGGGAAGAGGTGAAGAAGACACCGTTTGTGTCTATCTTGATAGATGAGATAACATACATTAGCAATATTGTACAACTGTATTATGTGCTGTACTACTCCACAGATGATAAAAGGGTAATTTTTAAAATATATGGCTTTTTAAAATATGTGACGTGAAGGATGTGACTCAAGACGGGAGGACGGAAGCTGTTGCAGCGTGGGTGCTGGTTTTTCGGAGTGTGGCTGCACAGACGAAGTAGCACAGTGTTATGACGGGGCAGCAGTGATGGCCTCTGGTTTCCACGGAGTAAAGGAAACCATTCCACGGGCTCTTTTCATTCACTGCTATGCACACGTCCTCAACCATGTCACAAGCAACTGCCAAAAATATTTTTTCCACCTCAGTGGCTTGGCTTCCCTTTTCGGCCGATCGGCAAAACGTACCAAGCTGCTGGCTGACATATGCAAGCGCAGACTTCCACGAGTGTCCCTGACAGATTGGCACCTCTCAATTGGTGTGCACAGTAGCAGAAGAGACAGAGGAACTGAAAGAAATAGGCTAATAATGACAATAATAATAATGATAACAATAATAATGCTAATGCAACCATGTGACCCTGACAAAGGTATTCCTGCCGAAATGTTGGTCCCCATTTTAAAAAACAAAACAAAACAGTAAGGAGGTAAAGAGTGTGTGACTTCCTTTTCCTAAATAGAGTGCAACACATTATAAAAGTAGACTATGAAGAATAGAATTATAAATAAGAGTAGAAGACATTACATAAAAGTTATAGTCTATAGACCTAAAATAAATGATGTCTGTTCAGCCATGGTAGCTATCACTGCAGAGGGAAAGGCTTACCTGCTCATAGGTCTTTAGAACAGCAAATGTAAAAGCTTTTATGACCTGGGTGTGTGATGCAGACCATAAATATGTCAGTCTAGTGGCAGATATGTTCCATATGTTTCAGACAACCTTAAGACGAACTACCTGCATGTCAGAATTTTCATGATCATTGATCTGATGGATTGATTGAGGCCTGACAGCAGTCAGATGTTGCACTGTAATGAACAGTCCTTTTACTTGGGAAAACAATACCTTTACTCAGCTAGCTTGAGAAAAGTTATTGTGATTGATTTAGCCGTGTTGGCTTTGTAAGGGGACTGACTCACTAGAAACACTAGAGTAGTACATTTCCCCAAATGGTTTCAAATGTCACAAATTTTAGTGTGTTTTTTGGTCTGGTGTTTTCTGGTCTGTACCAAATTGTAGTATAACATGCTTAGTCATCAGAACAGCAACAGCAGCCGAGGAAGCCTGTATGTGCACACACACATGCACACACACACCCACACACACACACACACACACACACAGAAAGAGTAAGAGAGCCTGCTATCCAAATGGAAGCCTGCTATCCAAATATCCAAATGCAGTCAGACAACCCCCCTCCTCTCGTCATCTTACCCCCCAATGCAAAATCCAGCCAGCGGTGCCCGTTCGTTTCCATGACAACGGCCTAAAAGTATTATATCATCAGTGAGAGGGGAACAGGGCAGAATCTTGCACACACACACACACACACACACACACACACTCGCATCCTCTGTCACGTGCCCGCTCTCTCTCTCTCTCTCTCTCTTTTGCCCTGTCCCCAACCCCCTTTGGAGCATAGGGAGCCTTGCCCCGTGTTACGTAAGGCTCCCAGCCTCTGACTCAGGAGAGGTGACATCATGACCAGTAAGAAAAAGAGGCGGGGGGTGTAGAAATTTGGGGAGCAATGTCTTTGGATGTTATTGCTTCAGAACTGGACAATTTTGTTGTTCTAGCCTCTCTCTCTCTCTCTCTCTGCTACTGACAAAGTACAGTACCAGTACCAACACTTTATTGAGTACATTAAAAGTTAAGCCTTAAAGTTGTTATACGTTCTTAGTTCTGAAGTTATATGCATAACAGGGGATGCATCAACTTGAAATTACCTGAGTAATTACCGACTAAAGAACATTAACATAGGCGGCCTGCATTAGTAGCTTCAGCCGACATGACAACTCACTTACAGCACTTTGAATAATTCACTGGGAATATATTAGCTCATCAACACGTTCCGCCACTTAATGAAACCATTACCGACCATGTCGCTGGGTATCCACATGACCTGCGAGAGAGCGATAGCCCACTCCAGATTTCTGATTGGTTTTCTTTGCTGTTCACTTGTTTTGACAGCTTCATTTCAGTGAGTGAGCGGGGCCTGCGCCGCGACGCCGTTGGTTACAAGGCGTCCCGGCTCTCGTTAGCCAGGATGTGATGACCGCGGCCACATTTTATTTGTGATGAACGAATGAAATATGCAGCAGCCAGGCATTAGGCTCATTGTGTTTTCAGCCTTAATGCTCTGCATAGCGAGAGATCAGCCTGGCAGAAGGGGCTCTTGTGTGTGTGTGTTGGTGTGTGTGTGTGTGTGTGTGTTTGGGGATGGGGGGTGGGTGTTGATAGGCCTGGGTGTGATGGAGAGCGTGCTCTATATTTTATATTTAAACAGCAGAGATTGCAGGGTGGATACAACTCCCCAAAGACTCTGGATGTTTGCTCTCCTTACTCTCTACCTTTTCATCATCAACTCCATGGTGGTTATAAATAAATGTGAAAGATGGAGGGCGTGAGAGAGAGGGAGGTAAAGATGAAGAGAGTATAGACATGGGACATATGGACACGTGAGGGAGATTTCCAGGCCAAGTGCAGACTTTACACAAGCAAACACACGTGAGCAAACCTCTTATTTCTCTCTCTCTCTTTCCGTCATATAAATGCACACACACATACACACACACGTCCACGCACATTTCATGGCCTCTTACTTGATGTTACGACATGATGAACTATAACCGCAACCATATCTCGACCTTCAGACCTATCAGTTATCTTGTAGTTATCTTATCTTGTAAGTTACGACCTACCTTTTTTGAGAGGGAGGGGGATCGAGTGAAGCAGTGAAATAAAGCTCTTGGTCAAAGATAGTCTAGACAGCGCACAACGGTGCCAGTTGAGATCACTGAAAAGGAAGCAGAGCGTGTAAACATCCTGAGAGACTGAGGAGGAGGAAGAAGAAGAGCAGAGACAGAGAGAGAGGGATTTGGCAAAAACTCTACAACGCGGCAGTAGCGTGTTACGCTTGTACGTTTGAATGCATCAATCGAGCGTAAAGGAACAGCTAAGGTGCCGCAGTGCTCGGGCACGGGAAAAACAAGCTAAACAGAAGTCATGCTACAGCTCAACTCAAAGCCCCGCGGTGGCTCACAGTTACTCCTTCCAAATTGCCTGGTAAATTAGACTGGCATGGGATGATGCAGGCTGGCAGGCGGGCAGACAGGCAAGCAGTTCGCTCCAAAGGGCGAACGAAGCAGAGTGAGGCAGAACGTGTTCCCCCAGCAAGACAAAGCCTGATTGCTGATTGATACATTGACTGCCACTGATTGGGCATAGTGAGGAGGAACAGGCAGACCAGGATGATTGCAGAAAGGGAAATAAGAGGAGTCAGACAGGCCTTGTGTGTGTATGTGTGTGTGTGTGTGTGTGTGTGTGTGTGTGTGTTTGCAAATTCATTTTTGTCTGGCTCCATCAGTGTGTGTGTGTGTGTGTATTGTAACCAGCAGGAGTGGTCAGGCCATTCCAGTGACCTCACTTACAACTGTACTAGTTACCAGACCAACTACATCAACTTGAGTCCGTCACGTTCTGACTCTCTCTTATTCTTTCCCTCTCATGCACACTCAGTACAATTCAATTTTACTGCATTGTGCTTTAACAGCATGACTGTTGACGAAACAATATTGACAGAGCTTTCAAGTTCAGCTCACGTCTTTTACTCTAGAAATACTCACTCTCTCTTCCCTCCTCATTCTTCCTTCCATCTTCTCCCCTCTGCCCATCATCCTCAGCACACCAAAGCCTATTCCACCAACTCCTGTCACATACCAAGACACATGTATTATTTTTCAATCCCCAAACATCATACATAATGCACTGCATCTAGACTTGTGCTCTGCATGTATTTCAATAGCTCTGTACATCAGACATCACTGCTGATGTCGTGGTTAGCAATAGAGTGACTCCCTTCAGGTTAGCAGTCTACTATTTGTGCCCACCTCTCCCTTCTGCCACTTAAACCCACTCAGCCTCAAGGAGACACACACTCTGTTGCTATGGAGTGGGCTGAGCTTCCTTGACTCCTTCCCTCAGTGGTTCAGCACACTTACATGCACCCAGGCAGGAGCAGAGCTATTGATGAATGTGATCAATCGCAGTGGGTGGATGTGTGTAGGTGTGTGTGTGTGTGTGTCATTTAGTAATACACTCATTTATTTCCAGAAATAATTCATACAATAGATTAAAAAAATGAAACCAAGTAATCAACTAAAAAAATCCTTCTTAGTTAGTTGAATATTTGACCAATTGACTAAGAAAGAGAAGCCCTACTGCCTTTGCACTGTATATGTACTAGATAAACCTCTTATCTCTCTCTATCTTTCTGTCATATAAGTGCTCACACACACGCCCACACACATTCCATGGCCTCTTACTTGTTACGACATGACCGCAACCATGTCTCAACCTCACCACCTCTTGTAAGTATATGTGCTGTACATTGACCATCCGTCACACCTTCAGTGATTTGACCTTGACAGGTTCACTTGACATAAAGTACAATTTTGCAACTCTGAATAGATGAGCGTGTGCGTGCAAAGTGCAAAGCATCTTTTGTTAGAAGCAGAAACTGCACCCCCCCCCCCC
>CABFOQ010004554.1:7231-34381 GCA_900660455.1 Gephyroberyx darwinii | reverse complement strand
GGTCTCCTCTCCTCTCCTCTCCTCTCCTCTCCTCTCCTCTTGTCCCCTCCCCTCCTGTGTCAGCAGTGCTGCCACCTAATTTATGGCCCACTGGAAATACACCCCCAATTACAACCACATGTGATGCTGCAGATACAGGGAGAGAGAGGACAGGAGGGAGGGACAGAGGTGAATGGAAAGAGAAGAAAGCAAAGAATTGAGGGAGAAAGGAAGAAGAGCGAGAGAGAGAAACATATGGAACAGAAGTGATGGCAGGTTAGACATAACGAAAAGACAGATTGATAAAAGTTAAAGGAATTTTGGGATATCATGTTTGAAAAAATATGAAGCTCAAGACAATATCACATTGACAATCTCATACAGTTGTACTAGGCTTTCTCTCTTTCCTCTAACCCACTAAATGAACGGTGGCCATTACCAACACACTTCCCACTCCCAAAAATCAGCATCCTGTGGACCCCTGAGTGACCATGACTACCTCCTCCATTTGCCTTTCTGGCAGTACCTTATGGGCCAGGCACTTGCATGGCCACCTACACTGGCCCTTCTGGCACAGCAGGGGTCAATATGTGGATCATAAGTGGAGGTCGGGCTATGGAGGCGCCCCCCCTTGTGTCATCACTCTAGCATGGTTGGCTCAGTGTAGGCCGAATGTCCCAGGACGAGGACCCATGTTGTTGTACTAGTGCTGCATCTCTGGTGGGCTGACTGTAATGGAAGCCCATGCCAGCAGTGCAGCATCTCTAGGGAACTTTGACTGCACTCTACTGTTCTGTACATAAACAGAAACACCCAAAACTACTGAATGGACCATTTTGCCAGTACTTTTCTGACACTATAGGCAATGTCGCTACTTACAGTGCACCCACCCTCTGAGTTTCCATTTTCATGCTGCAGAAGGGCAAGTGAAAGTAACCTTTTCTAGGATCCTGGGGTATTAAAAAATATATATCATCACCAGCCACTTCCCTACTATTTCTAACCTTTAATATAATGCACTATAGTAAAGTCTATGCCATTGCTAGGCTGCTTGTATGCCCTCCATTGTGGAGAGAACTGCATATTGTGTTTTTTAGCAAGGGTAATTCATGGTGCCACAGAGGGCTAATATCTGCAGAGCATATATTAATACTGTAGAACTTTTCCACTTTTCCATTTTTGCAAAATACAGTATCTAGGTTCTAAAAGAGAATTCAGATGCAAAGGAAGAAAAGATTATGCATTTGAGTAAAATTTCCCATAACTGGCTTGGAAAATCTCACCAACTGTACAAGATAGATTTAGATTGTACTGAGCAGCCCCTGCAGCTACTCCCCCGAGGCCTTTGTTGTTAATTGCAATGCGCTCCTAGTCAACTTGCCTGCTAATTTTAGGATAAAAAGATAAAAAGTAAAAGGTATGAACCCAAAACCAGGAAAAAAAACAAAACCTTAAAATATAAAAATGCTAAAAATAAAATGCAATTTGAAAATGACAAAAGATCTCTTGTCACCCGGTGGCTTATGTTGTCAGGGTGATGCTGTATTTGTAGTAACATATGTGCTGAGTTCTGTTGATTTAACACTGGATTAGATCCTGCTGTCTTTTTTGCTGCTTTTATTCAGTGCCACAGCCACAAGTGAAGCCACTGTGAGTCGCAAGGGAAGTCACAAGTGAAGTCCCACTGTAAATAGAAAATAATCACTGATCATGTGTGTTGCTGTTGTTGGACTCAACCAGAACAGATATTATACTTCCAAGGGTTGCTCTCTTGACGGCTGTATTGCTGAACTCCCTCCAATTCTGCAGAATTCATTAACGCTAGCGTCATCACTTCTCAGAAAACCTCTGCTCCCGAAAACTGTTACTCAACCCAAGATGAGTCTGGCGTGCACACGTATGCACAAATGCAAGTCAATATACAGATGTACACTCACTTGTTCACTAACACATACACACACACATGCACGCACACACAGCTAGGCTTGAGATAGTGATGAACTGTTGTTTTCCCTATCCTCCATCTCAACCCCAAATCCACATCAAGATTAAAGCCTCTTACCGGGATTACACGTGACCTTTGACTCCCAGCTTTCCCTAAATTAACGAATCCCCACCTCAGTGACCGATGGCCTGAGGCTTATGGCACATCTCTTCTTCATACATACAAACACACACTGTGTTGGCTCAGCCTCAGCTCTTGTCTTAGGTGTGTGGGACTTACTCACTCTCACTCGCTTGCCCTTTCTTGTGCACAATTTCAGATACAGGAAATAGTGTATGCCCATCACAAATAGAACAACCTCTGTTGCACAGTAAGACGTCAATATGGAACAAAGAAAAAGTAATACCCACAATCCGAATCTTGCTCCCTGTAAGCTTTCAACCCAGTGTGGGTCTTTTTCAGGCCTCGTATTGCCAAGTGTGAGAGCATTCATTGTTCAAGCCTTTGTTCACACATTCACTGTCTGTCTCTCTTTTGTTGTCACTATCTGACTTTTGATTTTCTCTGTTGATAATCTGTATTCCTCTGTCCCCTCTCACCCTATCCCAGTTTCTCTTTATGTTCTGTGTTGTATGTATTACGTGATGCCAGCGAAAGGTTTGCATGCAATGGGTGTTTATGCAATAATACACCAGGCACACAAGTGTACAGTACTGTAATGAAAGCGCTTCATACAGTAGTTTATTTAGAGTTATTATCAATCCTGCCATGTTAAGACCATTGAGCAGAGGATTGGTAGGATTTTGTCCACATGTTGGCAGGCACGCACCATATTATTTATCACGTGTGGGATCACTTATCGTTTATCTTTGTCCCATGGTGTCGTTCAAGGTCAGAGGTCAATTCCATCCATTCAGAAAAGTCAATTCAAATAGGAATTCAGAAGAAAAATAACCTCTGATTTTGAGCAACACCATTTTCGTCTAACAAAATGTCTGCCAAATCAGATTGCTTGGCTAAAAATGACCCCTTGTATAAAAAAATTATAGTCAAGCAACATGTTTCTACTGTTTCTACTGTAATATTTATCACTCTCACTCTTCACAGACCATATATATGTTCTGTGCCCTCGCCCTTGTCTGTGATGACTACTTTGTCCCCTCCCTGGAGAAGATATGTGAGGTATGTATGTGCGGTATTAAACAGGATTTCAAATAAAATGCCTTTATTGATCTGGCATGTTTCTATTTGACTTTTAAATGTTTTAAATAACTCCAGAGTCCATGGAAAACCCCATTACCAAAGAACGTCTTCCAATCACCACTCAGATATTAATGTGCCATGTCTACCCCTGTAACACTCTCTTCATGCTCGGTGATCCCTCAAGCAAGCCTCTCTATTTTTACCTTTCTAAAAATAAGACAGTGGTTTTGCAAAAAAACACTGAAACAAATGATCAAATAACATACTGTGTGATAGCATGCTTTATAGCGATACACAATGAGACTGTTATTGTCCCTGTGGTCACGTTACATATACATACCATTTGCACAGACAGGAGATGACATGCATGCTTTAGTGGTTCTGCGTTACCACAGTCAGGCTGTGCCTGATCTCCTATTGTTCTTCTCTGGGACTGGACTGGATTTGCTAACTGCAATGGATATTTCCTATTGATATATTCTCTGTATTTCTCTCCTTCTCTTCTCTCCCAGCGCCTCAATCTCAGTGAGGATGTAGCGGGTGCGACCTTCATGGCCGCTGGCAGCTCTGCTCCTGAACTCTTCACTTCTGTCATAGGTAACGCACTCTTCTCCCTCTATTTCCCTCCTCTATTCAGTCCACAATACAAAGACACAATAGCTGTGTTAGGGAGGAATCATGCATGCCTTTTAGTGGATGCTTTAATGCTTTTATCCCAAGAGACTGGCAGTAAACAAACATAGGCTTTCAGTATATTGAATCCCATCAGAATCACATTAAAGTCATCTTACGTAATAAGCACTGGAGAATTGCTGGTGAGGAGCAAAGGGCATATTTTTCTTTCTTTTTTCCTTTTCTGTTTTTCTTTCATCATGGGCATCTGTGTTCAATGTAGTATATCTAGCTGAACTAAACATAAAGGAGTACATACAGTATGAAGTTCCTGACAAGGTTCCACCTGCACCCACAGTAGTTTTAGTTCGAGCATCAAGGTTCTCACATCTTGTATAGCAAAACTACTAACACATTTTTGCCTTTTTACCCACATCAATAAACATTGTCTTGTGAACTCCAGGATCAACATATACTGACCAATTCTAGAGCTCAGAATATCATTTTTGACCAAAAAGTCAGAACCTCATAATTTCAATGCCAAGAGACGCGCACTTGAGCTGGAATCTGCATTTGTGTGTGTAATCCATGACCAAAGCGGTTGAGTTGTTTACATATGTTGTGACAGTTGTGTGACAACACTGTAAATGCTGCGCTGACAGTGGATATGTCAACCACAACGCATCGTCTATAGCTGATATGACGGGAGAGGGCTATGTCGTAATTCGTTATGCTGTTTCTGTGTGTGTGTGTGTGTGTGTGTGTGTTCATTCTCTCCCCAGGCGTGTTCATCACTAAAGGTGACGTGGGGATGGGGACCATTGTAGGCTCAGCGGTCTTCAACATCCTCTGCATCATTGGTGTGTGTGGCTTCTTCGCCGGCCAGGTATGATGTCATAGCGACATTACACCGCTACGTCCGAGTCCACTGCTGACCTGGTGGCATTTTCACCGGGTACAACCAAATGTCACCTGTAAATATTCAGCCACATGAGTACAGAGCGCTAGGGGATGAATGTACTCATACGTACCTGCATATGCTTATATATAAACATGCACTACACACACACACGTGCACTGTGTTCTTGTATAAACTTTACTCTCTTACTTAGATCAAAAGTACCGCTTCATGGCATCCTATTTTGAAAAGGTTAAATCTGTGAACTAGTAGCCATCTGTAAGTCTTTAACTGTGTGCATAGTCATTGATGCACATTTATACATTCTGCACATGTTCTTGGCGATGTCCGTAAATTGTACATCTGTTAACTGCAGACATCTTTAATCTGTTAATGTTATAATATGTGAATAGCCATCCTAATGAAAATGTGATTATAGCCATCGTGGGGACCATTCTAAAATGGTATCAGCATAATAGAGACACTTATCTGTAATTGAATCATATTTATATCCTTTATTGCATTTTTTACTCTTTGCCCTCCAACTTACACCTCTATTCTTTGCTGCAGTAAATGCTGTAATTCCCCTGAGGCAACAATAACTTTCACCTTGTCTTACCTTTTATTTGACTGTTCACATAAAGAATAATACTGCACTGCGTTTGAACTCTTGCTCACAGTTTCACCATCCTCAGTAAGACAAAAAGGTGAACACTGATGATGCTGTAAAACGGAAACATTTTATTCTTTTAGGGCTATTGTTTGATGTTTTCATTTTAAGAGTCAATATGAGGGTTTCTTTCATTTTCCCCTCTGTCATCAATCCACACGTGAAACATCAGTTCTGTGTGCACACAGTAGAGTAGCTTTTCTTCCCCCTCTGCATTCTTAGCACTGTGTGCTGCATGAGACACAGCTAACATAATATACCGCTGCCTTTCTCTGATGCTATCTGAACACCAGGGACAGGACAGGGCCCCGCATGGAAATGAGCAGAATACATGGATAAGCTCTCTGCTCTGAAAAATATATACACAGGACTCCAAACAGTGATGCAATCACAGATTGTGTATTACATAAGGATAATGACATAGTGAGAGAGAAAATCATCTTAATACGCTCAAGTTCAGCCACCCCACCCCACTACTGTTTAGCACCTTTGGCTGGCTATCCGTAACCTATTTCCTCTACAGGGCGCTATTGCCCACTGTAATACCAGTATATCAGGCAGCACCGGAGCTTACAGTGTCTTCATTGTGGGCAAATTCTAGACAAATGTTTTCCAGCTTTGTCGGTGTTTAACTTCGCCCTCTCGCTCACGGCAGCAATTGATTCCACAGCTGGGAGTGGCACATCCAAGACTCCTGACCCTCCACTTGTGTATACAGTATGCTCGCTGTGTGGGAAGACTGAGATGATAAGTGTCAGTGTTACAGCGTTAGTCACGGCATTGTGGGCTCCTGCATTGTATCCGATTACGTAAAGTCGATAAACACACCGACACCTTTTGCACGTAGGATGGTAGCGTTCACTTGTTTTTCCCCGGCAACTGTGATCTGTGAGGTCAGCTTAAGAGCTTCTACATTTACATTTACCAGTAATGTAATGAAGTCAGAGGCGTTTGTGTTCCTTGTTGCTGCAGAACCTGCATAACCTGCATAAGCATGACTAAGTGTAACTATAAGAACGTGTGACTTAATGCTGTATACTTATTTGTGTATGTGTGTTTGTTTTCGCAGGCGGTGAGGCTTTCTCATTGGACACTGCTCCGAGATTCCATTTATTACACATTTTCTATCGTGGCCCTCATTGTGGTAAGGGGTTATACACATACACACAAATGCACACACAGAAATGAAATATGATTGCAAAAGCATGTAGGACTGTTTATTAGGAAATGCAGTTCATAGTTTTCGAATTTGGTATACATTCCCTATTGCAAGTTCTGCCTCAGCAACGTTGCCTAGAGGGTAGAATGTGTCTATAAAACACAACTGCATTTTTCCCAATGGCATTTGCTGCAGATTTGACTTACCACTCTAAATGTGTTTTTTTTTAGCAGTTTTCAGTCATAGAAATTTGCCTCTTGTTGCAAATTGTTATGACAGTGAAAATACTTCATACTTTACATACTTATGAAATACATCATTTGTTAAATAGAAGCATTTGTCATCATTATGTGTCATTAAGGCCTTCAAATGTGTGTGTCTCTGCTTGTGTGTGGTTATGAATGTACAAAACATGCATGCAACATGTGTGGGGGAGGGAGGGAGAGAGAGAGAGAGAGAGAGAGAGAGAGAGAGAGAGAGAGAGAGAGAAAGAGAGAGAGAGAGAGAGTCAACTGGCCCCACTTTTAATCTGGCACAGATGCTGACAACTTCACTCACTTCAATTAGCTTAACATGCTATAGGCCTCCCATGGTGTTCTTTCACATCAAACACACCAAACGACAGACAAACAAACTCACATTAGTATGATATGCGTCATAGGATAGTCTTGGATGTTACATGTTACGCATTCAGCATGGCACAAAACAAACTGGGTGTTTTTCCAGTGACTTCCTGTCTTCAGATTAGATGGTTACAAATCCAAAGGTCAGGGTTTGACCTTTTTCTGGCTGTCTGAGCTCTGGATTGGTCATGCCTCCTAGTGGATCAGATGTTGTATTGCAGAAATGATTGATCTCTCAATTATTGACCCCCACCTAATGTCCCCTTTCCCCCTTTGACTTGTCTCAACAGTTCATCTATGACGAGAAGGTCTCATGGTGAGTGTCATGGTGATATTTTCTGTAGCAGCCCTGATGTTGTGCATAGAGTGCATATCAGGCGTTGTGACCTTGTGTTTGTGTGCTTGTGTCCAGGTGGGAGTCTCTTATCCTGATTCTCATGTATGCAGTCTACATCCTTATTATGAAGTGAGTACCAGCCTCAGCGATTCCTATCACTCTAATCACTTCCTATCACTTATCATTTCAGCCGACCTATTGATTGCACTTTGTTGAAAAAACGTTGCGCCACTTCCTTTAACTGGTTTGTACTGTATACATCACAAGCAAATAAGATAGTCAGCTGTCATCAGTTGGATTATAGAAAAACACACTTACACACACAGATGAAATATCACATTGTGCGCTTTGTATTCATCTGTTGTTGCCAGGTTTAACGGTAGGGCACATCGCTACTTTGACCGACGAAAGAAGGGCTCGCTGAATCTGGCCAATGGGATGACAGGAAGCACTGATCTGGAGGATAATGTCACCTGTGACGCAACTGCTGTCCTGCTCAAGAAAGGTAACAGGAGCTGTGGTTGTGGTTGTGGTTGTGGTGGTGTCACTCGGTTTAATGCATTAGGAATTTGTTTGCTTGAATTTGTTTCTTCGCCTGTCCTTGAGACTCGTGTGTACAAATGGGATGGAAGCATCGATGAACCTGTGATGTTCCAGTTACAGGACGATCTCTCTTACAATCATATATATAATTTATCCAGTCTGTGACTTCTCAGTGGATATCCTCTTGTTTTAAATGATTATTGTGTAAGATGTTGGGAGACAGTCTTGAAACGTTCGGGGACTGCACAAAAACGAATCTGGTCATATACTGTTGTCCTGATACACGTATGATGTGTGAAATGACCCACTGTCATTTTGTCATTTCACACATCATTTGTTTTTATGAAGAATACTCTTTTGCTATCATCTTAAGCTATTTGACATTCCTGTAACCCATGAAGCCACTATCAACATAGGTTGTATTGAACACCAACCAAAATAAAATGCAGTCAAGACAATAAAGCCTGGGAAAAGTGTGTGAATTTTGAGATGGAAAATGTGTAGGATCCCTGTAAACAGTTGGGGTTCCAGTTAGATAGATAAACATTACTTGATATGCCTCCCCAGCTAACTTCCACTGTAAGCCGTCTGTGCTGATGGTAGATGAGCTGCTGTCGGCCTACCCCCACCAGCTGTCTTTCTCTGAGGCTGGCATGAGGATCATGATCACGAGCCACTTCTCCCCCAGAACCCGCCTCACCATGGCCTCGCGCATGCTTATCAATGAGGTAAATACATGCATGTCCATATGTAAGCTATTTTGAAAGTGTACTTTTACCAGCTACGTTACATTGGAAGAAGTTGAACGACAGCAAAGCTACGCTGAAGAAAAATATTGTTTTGTTAAAGTCACAGTGAAATGAAACCTTGTTAGCTAATTCTCAATATCCTATTTTATCCTAATTTTTAAATGCCCAAAAAACAACATACACATTTACAACAAACATATTTTTCATATATTTATATCAAAATCTCATTACTTTTACTTTTACTTTTACTTTACTTCATGGTGTACGAGAAGTATACATACAAATTCTAACAAATAATAGCATCACAAATTTCTGTGTTTTATTTGAGATAAATGTTCACTATTTTTATAATGGCCACGCTCCTTCCAGAAACTAAAATCTGGGTGTAAACGCAAACCAAAAAACCCTACCTGGATTCATCACAGGAAGAAGTGCAAGGAATCTTTTGGATGTAATGTCCATCACTCCTAAATTGTCACTCTGTCTTGTCTGCCAGAGACAGTCTGGACCTAAATCCAATCCAAACAACCCAATTTGGGTTCTTCACAGAAAAAAGTGGAGGGAATGTTGACTTTCTGCTGTATGTAAACTTAGTGCACCTTATCAACAGCAATACAATAAAGTTGGCGTGTGTGGGGAAGTATTGCAGTGATACTAGCTAAGTGTTACATGTTCTATAATTGTTTCCAGAGACAAAGACTAATCAACACCACCGAGACTCGGGTTAACCGCATCACCAATGGCGACTCCGATTCGGCGGCCAGGGTTCAGGATAGGCGGGGCTTAGAAAATGGGATGGGCGGGGCCGAGAGAGGGCTGAACGGGAGGTGCAGAGTTCAGGGGATTGAGTCTGGGAACGAGACGGAGAACGAGAACGAGGATAACGAGAACAATGAGAACGACGAGGAAGGAGAGGCAGAGGACGACAACGAAGGCCCTCTGGTGCCTTTCAAAGTTCCAGGTATGTTAGAGTCAGAAAATAGTGTTGCACTTTTGTCTTTAATAGTTGACTTGAATTGTTTGTGGAATAATTTCCCATTTTTTATCTATATTTGAGTCATTTATCAACATCACACAGTATATTTAGAATAGAACTTATAATTATCTTTTTTTTTACAATTATTTGTTAGTCTTATTATCAAGACTATTATCATTCCTATTCTCTCTCCGGCCGCCTCCATCCAGCGGGGGTGTGTAACAAGCTGAAGTGGCTGGGCATGTGGCCGCTGTGCCTGCTTCTGTTCTTCACCGTGCCCAACTGTGGCAAGCGGCGTTGGGAGAAATGGTTCATGGTCTCCTTCTTCACCGCTACCATCTGGATTGCTGGCCTCTCCTACATCATGGTCTGGATGGTCAGTCTCAGTCTCTTTTACTCACTACCATGTTGTCAGCACAAGCTGGTCTTTACGTGATGATAAAGCTTCTACTAATTTGGGAAATGGTACATTTTGGTGTTCATGTTCATCTGGGTGAGTTACTTTTAGACTGAGACTGGATTGTAGCCCCGTAGGATTAGGAGATTGATCCCCACCCATGCTAAAAAGCATATGTTCAGAGATACTGTACATTGTTCTTCTGGGTTAGTTGCGTTTAGATTGGTAGTGTATTGTTTCAGCTGATTGGAATGGCAGACAGTATATATAACCTGTCCAAAATACAACAAACACACGTTCTAACAAATTGACTATCAAGCTGAATCCAGGGGAAAGCTTTGATCTCTAACTGATTTCATCTAGTAAAACCACTTCAATCACAAAGGGGAGATGTAAGTGAAGGGTAGGAGACCATCGAGGATTTTTAAGTTTTGTGAAAAAGGGGTGCATCACTATTAAGGCAGTATTCACAATATTTTGTATGCTGAGGGTACATAAAACTGCATTATACTGCTACAACTCAATAGAAAATGAGAACTTACTGTATCTCTAGTAGTTAAGAAAAGACAATGAATTAGTTTTGCCTTCATTGAATAAAATCCTTGTGTTTGGTTTCAGGTGACTGTAATTGGCTTCACCTTTGGCATCCCTGATGTCATCATGGGCATCACCTTCCTAGCAGCGGGCACCAGCGTCCCAGACTGCATGGCTAGTCTTATAGTGGCACGGCAAGGTACACACGCGTGCATGCACGCACACAAATGCATTCACACAAACGCACTCTGCCACAGCATGGCCAGTCTAATGGTTACACGGCAAGGCACACGTGTGCACACAAATACACACGCACACGGACGCACATACACGCATATACACACTTGCATTCACTCTGTCTCTTTCTCACACATACACGCATATACACGCACACACACAAACATACACACTAATACACTCTGCTACAGCATGGCCAATCTCGTGGTGGCTCAGCAAGGCACACACACACACACACAGCTGAGGAGTTGGTCTTTGTTGCAGCATACGATCCATATTGGGAAGTTTAAATCAATATTCACATTGACTGAAATAAACTGCAGCACTGTGTGAGCACAGCAGAATATGGCTTGTCATAACTGACTCGTCTCATGACTGTATACAGACCTTGACAGTGTTCCTCCTCCTTGCCTCAGGTCTGGGAGACATGGCCATCTCCAACTCCATAGGCAGTAATGTGTTTGACATCCTGGTAGGACTGGGCCTGCCCTGGGCTCTGCAAACACTCTGCATCGACTACGGCTCCTACGTGAGTGGCTCTCATCTCACCCAGAGGAGATCCTCTGGACTCAGATAAGAATAGAATAGAGCTGTGCTTGTGAAGGCTTGTGGGAACAATAGTCTGTAATATACTGTGTGTAGTTTAGAAAATGTAGGATACTGGGATTGGAATTGAAGATTACACTAGTCTTCATTGCAATATGTCAGTTAGGCTATATTGCTGCTGATCATTCTTCACAACAGCAACAGAAATGACAGCTTCTTAAAATATGTAATCCTATGTGTATTGGTGTTTTCCTGACTTGTCCAGGCTTTTTATCCAGAAGTAGACTCGGATTTCTTTTTTTTTTCAGTATAGATGAAATATAGATGAAAAAATGATGATTGATTCATTTTAGATGAAAGTAGCACACATATGAACTAGTTGGGTCATAACACTGTGTTTCTATGTCCTCAGGTCTCTCTAAACAGCAGGGGACTCATATTCTCTGTTGGTCTGCTACTGGCCTCAGTGTTCCTCACAGTAAGTACCATACTGTAGAAACCTCCTGTATGGGGGCTGTCCTGATGATGTAGTGGGCTAGGGCACACGGCACGTACCCGTGACATCATAGGTTTGAGTCCGAACCATGGCGAACCTTGTAACGTGTTGTCCTCTGTCCACTTTATACTATCTAATGAAGCAGAAATACCTTAAACATGATGCCTACTACAGTACTGTACCCTATTTATACTGTACTGTAGTTTCCCCCTATTTATTATTTAGGGAGCACTTAGTACTTAAGCCTTGACTCTTTCCCCTCGCTCTCTACTCACACCAGGTTATCGGTGTCCATTTGAACAAATGGACTCTGGACCGGCGACTGGGGCTGGTCTGCCTGCTCATGTACGCCGTCTTTCTCTGCATCTCCATCCTCATTGAGTTCAACGTCTTCATCTTTGTCAACCTTCCCATGTGCCGAGACATCCACTGATCTCCCTCCTCCTCTTCTTCCTCCTCTGGCTGGCGCTAATAGAGGATATCTTACCTGGCTTCTGGTTTCTTGGCGCCCAGGAACCAAGTCCTACCTTCTTCAAATAGAAAAATAGAGCTCTATATGATTTATGTTTGGTGCAATACACACGAGAGAAAGGAGGCCAGAGGTTTTGGTTTTTGGGACTGGACAAGTGGAACGAGAAGAAAGTCCCAGCCATGATGAAGGAGATGCCAAACACTTAGCCAGCAGTAGAGACTGCTGCAGATTGTTGTCTTATGAACCGAAGATGAACTAAACTGTATTAACATCAACGGTAGGCTACTGTTGGTGAAGAAGCTGCTACTGTGACTAACTGACTGACTGGCTGAAAGAGAGAGATCATTCGCTAGCAGCGATTTTTAGCCAATAGGATTGTTTGTTACTCTTTGTACAAGTTTGGATATAAGCGTATGATGACGGTATTTTTAAGTTAAGACTGGATTTCTCTGTATATATTTGAGGATTATATCAGCAGTAATATTAGATGATTTATGGGATTCTCTCATGCACAACTGGGTCAGTCTTGCGAAGCTGAATGATACAATGACAGTGACAATATTTTAACTTAGCAAAGTGCAGCGACTTGGCCTGCCAGTGACACACCCAAAATGCTTAAATATCTCTCCCTTGTTGAGTACCAGCCCTAACATATCGATATAGCATGCTGTACTAGCCACCAGTCAACTCTTTTAGCTTCGCACTGAGAGAGAGAACCTAGATGACTAACACTATTGATATACAGTCTGGTCTTTGGTTGTTTTTCTTTCTTTCTACAGACATATCCAAGTTGGTGTGGGGTATATTTTTCTTTAATATAACCTAAATAGGAAAGGGATCTCCCTGGAACTGAAATCCAGCACTGTCACTTTATTGATTAGAAATATTATATTACCATTGTAAAGCGTCTACAGGTAGTCTGAACATGTAACTACTGACTTTAAAGTTCCCTCTAGATTTTAGACCCCTTGTACTACATAAAAAACTAGTTTTTAGTCTCTGAGCTGAGTACAACATTGCTACTTCTTAAAGACAAAAGTATTTTTTAGAATAGGTATAAATAAGAGTTGTACACTGTCAAGAGAGATTTGGACTAAAGTGTGAGTGTGCGCACCTGCACTGCGTGTGCGCGCGTGTGTGTGTATGTGTGTGTGTGTTGTGTTTGTCATTTGTCACAATCTCGAGGGGTACCAAGGATACCGCTGTTACTGGGGAGACGTAATCATGATTTATTTATGAATTAATTTATTCAAGGATAATGTCTAACCGCCAGTTTCAGCCGTTCGGATCACGTACAGTGTATTAAGTGGAATGCTTTCTGTTCTTTCATTATGGACCTGTACATTGTACTGTAACTAAAATATAATCTAAGTACTGGAAACTGACTTGATGTTGTTTATATTTAAGAATAGAACTTTATAATTTATAAGTTTTGTATAGTTCAGGAAGATATCGCAGCATTTGTATATTGTAAGAAAACGAAACATGAATTGTCTTTTGCAGATGATGCACGGCATGTTAACCCCGCCGGTTTAGCAGCCGCTGAGGTTTTGTGATTTGGTGAGACAGATTCTGCTGAAAATGCTGGTCTTAACATGGAGGGATGGGTGAAAGCCACTGCTCACATACAAGGCTACCTAATCCCTAGCATGTTAGATTAGTGATGGATCACACAGAATAGAAGTAAAAGATTCACTTTCAGAAAGGAAAATAAGAACAGACTTATGGCAGACAACCCTTTGAACTTGCACAACATATCTTTTCTTAAACACAGTGCTTGAACTCTTGTGCCATCCCCCTGTATTTGAGGCTTCAAAACCACACTTGTGGCCATTTTCCTGCTTGTATTTGAGCCAAAACACACCTTTTGTCAACAGTATTGCCACTCTGTTTCAGCATGTGTTCAAACCAAACGTGGAAAATGTTTTGTTTTTTTCAAGCTAAGGGGACTCTTACTGAGAATGCTTGTTTTAGTTTAATGAGGACTTGCCAGTTAAAAGCATCCTCAGTAGATGTTGATGCTATTACTGCGGCCACGAGTGGGCGCTGTAGAGCTGCGTTTGTACATTATTTTACACGGTAGACAGTAGTTTGGGTATTTTCAGGTACATAGAGAAAAGAATACTGGTCGGTCTGCATGCCTCTTCCACAGTTCAGATTATTTTATGTGTAATTTTAAGGCATTTCCCAGATCAAAAGGCCCTGTTTTGATTATGCTGTACATATCAGAGGGGTATGCTATTATAAACACAGATGTTGGAACAACTTCTGATGAGCAGTCATATTTGAGATATTTACAGTATTTAGAATGTAGGCCTACAGCGTTTAGTTTTCAGCAAATCAATGTCGTTTTATGCTCATGTCATTTGAATTGTTTGTAAATCCTCATTTTTTTCGCGAGGACCTCTGGGCAGAGCTCACAGACACAGATTTGGCATTATACCCAGGGGTCTTCTTGCAATAAACTGATTTACTTACAATGTTGCTTCCGGTGTCTCTTTGAGCTGATCGCCTATACAGACCATCTATTTACTGTTGAGTTTTACAGCAGGCCATCCTGAAAGTGAACAACACTAATAATGTTTCTTCACTGTCACACTTTAATTATAATAACTTTCTTAGTAAAGCTAAATAGAAGCTTTGGTTCCTAAGAAGAAATCACTATGAGATTCTTACAACACTCCTATAGGGGTTTGCAGTTACTATGTCTGTGGTACTCAGTTTATAGTGACTTTATGGTCATTTATGGTGTTTTTATTTCCTCTTTCTATAATATTCCTAAAGGCACGTATAATGTGTACTCAATACTCAATAGTCAATTATAGTGACCTTATGGAACTTGATAGTATAGATTCTCCTATAATTTTAATATTCCTATATGAATTTATAGTCAGTGGTACTTCAGTGAGTTTATAGTGACTTCATCGCATTTGGTGGTATTTTTCATCTCATATGGTAGCACTATAACATTCCTATAATATCCATATAGGAACTCGGTTTGATGTCATATTTGTATAATATCCTTTTTAAAGTTATTATGGGATGGCAGTTTCGACTTATTTGTGAGGGAAAGGGTTTTGAAATGTTTTTCTTTTTGTTTGTTTGTTTGTTTGTTTGTTTTTTAAGTGAAACATCTATGAAAGTAATAATCCAGGGGAATACATCGCTGCTGTTACAATAGAGATGTTTGATAGCAGCATTGTATCACAAAGATACAACTCAAGGTGAAACTCCGTCACCTTCCCGACAGGACGAGAGGCGGTCATGTTACGAAGCTTGTCTCTCCTCCTCCTCTGCTGTCTCTCCCACCTCGATGCTCTCAGCTGCGCGTTTCTGTCCGGTAAGCGATGCAACCGAGGAAATTTGGGGACGTCGAGACTCCTCGGTGTCACCTGAAAAACTAAACCCAGCGGAAAGAAAAGGCAAAAGTACCATGAATTGGACTCACGGACCATAGCCGGGTGAAAGGATCTGGTTTTGTGTTCGAAGAAACTTCTCAAAAGGTAAGCGAGTGGGAATGGCCTCTGACAGTTTTCACCCGACTTGTTTTGTAGATTTAGCTGCATTAAAACCAAGGGTCCCCAAACTTTATCATATCAAGAACCCCCGGGGTCGATGCTTTAGACCACAGACAGACATTAGATAAATGTTTTGATGTCTCTAGGTGGTGGGAGAGAAACATCTGGTCAGAAAAGACATTATGTCATTGTCATTGCACGAACTGCTAGTAAACCAAAACAGTGAAATTACAGTCCCTTGTTTTGATGTGGACCCGTGGAAACTCTGCAAGGACCCCTGGGAACCACTGCATTAAACAAGTAGGAAAAAAAGCTGATGTGACCAAGACCCACTATTAAATTATAATGCGCTCTATAAACGAAGGGAAAACACTTTTTTTCTTGATGCTTATCCATTTCATTTCAAGCTTTTAAATATTTGTTTTTATTACAGTCCCTATGAAAAACCTAGTCTTTATCTACTGTTGTATCCCACAGCCAGGCACAAGAGAGAGGAGTTTGCGCCAGGTAGAGAGAGTTAATGGAAATGGTTTGACAGGTTGATTTTCTGATCATGATATATTGGTTTGGGCTGACTGCACTTTTTTTTATGTGAGAGCTCAGACAGCATGTAGGCCCACAGAGTCAGTCTCACATTCATTGTTTATGGGAGGTTTTATATTTATTCATGTTGACTGATACTAGAACATAAGAATGACCTATTGGATTTATTTTGAGTGGTATTGACCTTTAAATGTGGAGCTATTTAAGTGTATTTATTCATGTAACTATGGCTTCATGGTGCTAAACAGTCTATCGTGTGAAAAACCTGCTTTCTCTTCTGCTTTTTACTGATAACACAAGGCTACTTCATTGCTCTGGCAGACTTCATCTTATCCACAGCAGCACCGTTCTTAACTTTTGTAAAGTAGTTGAAGTCTATGGCCCAAATACCTGAAGCACCACACATATTTCCCCTGGAGATGTTGAACAGTTTGACCGCCATTTGCTTGGTGAGATTATGTTGGCTTTTGATCCCCCAGGGTATATATAGTTTAATATCCTTCAGCCTATTATTTATAGGTTTTGTTTCTGTTCCGTTTTTCCGTTTCCTCAACTCATCAACAACTTGCTCCTGCTTCTCTCTTCCATTCGTTTTACTGTTTCTGAAAGGTGAGGTGTTTTTCATCCTCAAGATCTCAGAAACATGTAAGACCTGTCTGAACCTGACTGAACGTATAACAGGCGGGCCATAATCCTTTGCAGCTCAACTCCAGTATAGCCCTAGTGTTGTGTACGGAGCAGTTAGCAGATGTTTGTCAATGGAATAATGGGGCCAATTTCCCCAGCAAAGCCTCCTTGGAATCTGTTAAAGAGATTAGCTTCATTGCAAATGAAAGATTTTTGGCAAGAAGTGTCCAGCTACATAACTGCTATGGGTAATGAATCAGCAGAAAGGCATTTTAATAAAACGACTTGGGGCTTGCCAGTACTTCATTGAAGTTATGAAGTTGGTATTTTTTTCATCCATAGTAACCTTAAAGGTGCAGTTGCCATCGCCAGCTGTCTTCTTTCAGGTGCCTCTCGTTTTACTGCCCTAGGAAGATGTTTCTGATGTTTCTGCCTGCCAGATGTCTGTGATGCCTGTGTTTACTATCCAGAGACTGGCTCAGAATGTGCCTCTTTGTTATTACAGGTTTCCATGCGTTTCTGGCCTGTAGTTTACCAGTATTAAGGGATCCTAGGAGTTGCATATGGCACAAATAAAGAAGCATAAGGTACAGTTTTAGCAGTGGAACTAACGAATGTAGCAAGTCCAGTCAAGCCATTTCTTCCTGCCCTGAGAGACACAACTGGCAACTCCACATTTTAGTGAAAAGTGATGTCATCTTTGCTGGACGAGGAAGCAGCCACTCGAGTTACCGTTGTCTGAATCAACCGTACCCTCAGGGCGTGTAACACTGAATGCTTTCACAGCAGTAATCCTGCTGCTGGGCATGAAATCAAACACTATGTTAAGTTTCAGAAGTCTCAGACTGGACCTCTGGTTTTCCTATTTGAGCTTGATGAACTGAATATCTACTGTATGTTTGTACAGCCCTTAATCACAGTTACAGTCTCAAAGGGCCTCACAACGATCCCATTATGAAAAGAATAAATGAAAAGCAAACAAACAACAAACAACCCTACTATTACTACTACTCAGAGAGGGATCGCCCTACCAGGACAGTCGGGCGTGCAGTGGGTGCCAAAAGTGGGCAAACAAAGATTAAATGTTAGAACAAAATAAAACATAAACAAACATACACTGAATAAACTCAAAAAGGATGCCTGGGTGAAACATCCGGATCCGGGGTGGAGTGTCATCGGCAGCTCGGTCAGCATCGTCGTAAAAGCGAGGGACCACAAGGACACCAACACTGCCCAGCCACAGCCAAAGCCTGGAAACAGATAAGAGACACACCCAGCTCAGCTTACTTATGGACCCTGACTTACCCAGAACTCAATGGAAATGTTTCCCCCTCACGCTCATGATGGAGCCGTGTCTGGAATTCAGAATATGTGAGTCAAAACATGGGAGAATGCTGCCCCTTAAAATGACTTTATCATAGTCTAACTAATGTGTTTTCTTTTGTTCTCATCACAGTTACTTGCTTCAACGTGAGGCTTCGTCTCAGCCAGGGCTTCGCTGGAATCATTTAAATCCACTTTCTGTTTTATGTTTAGCCCTTGCTCTGTTCTTTTTCCATATCTCCTCAGTGAGCCAACCATGACAAGTGGTATCATGGTATTTACAATATGTTCTGTTGATTTGGACATCACCATCAGCATCGCCTATGTGCTCAATCTTCCACCCCCCTCTCTTCCTTTAAATCCCTCATCCTTTCAGAGATATCTCTACTGAAGAAGTAGAGATATCTCCCACCTCCTTTCACTGGGAGCTAGATCCTTGTCTTGATTTCTTATTCCTGGTACTAATTTAATGGGGAGTAGCCCATTGCAATGTCTGTAAATGGAACTCAAATAGCAAAGTAGAGAAAAAACAGCACACCCTTTTCACCACTGATCTTTATCGTGGAAAGTTATGGCTGGGTGGTGCTGGTGCCTGACACTGGTTCTAACCACAGATTTGGTCAAGGGGCACTATTATTATAACCACTGTTTGCTTTGTTTTGTCTCGTGAACATGAAAGATTTTCTCATCATTTTCTCATCTGGGTGGACCGGGAGGGTGACTTCAGCCTTGGCCTGTTGCTATTGTGAGAACACTGAAGCTGTGATTTGAGGTTGGGCTCTTGTAGGTCAATTCCATCTTTGAGGGGCAGAGGAACCAAATATTTTATGGAAGAAGGAAGGTAATGGTAACTTTCCATCCCTGAGCAAAAACGTTGACAATTCCCACATTCCTGCTTATCCAAACCAGCAGAACATGGACCAATAGAGCGAGAGCCACTGACCCAATTCTGTTATGTGGTCATACACAGACACAATGGACCAGAGAGTTGTTTATGCACTCTTCCCCAACGCTAATCCACACCACTACTCTTTTGAAAAAGTCCCTTCTGCCATTTGTTTTTAAGTAAATACACATACACACACACACACACACACACACACACCATCATCTGGATTGCCTCAGAGCAATAACAGGACCCCCCCGTGGGATTTCTTATCTGCCAGTGTTCTAGCTTAGAGGGGCGTTTATGCAGCTGCCTGCAGCCCTTCGTGCTATGCTGCATTTCTACAGCAGGACCGCAGCACGGAGCTATGTTAGCTTAACACTGCTCACTGGATTTCACAACAATGGCCCAAACAGATTTGACAGCGATGGCCCAAACAGCACTTGAAGTTTGTTTTGACAGCTTAAACAAATAACAAATAAAACTTTCACAAGGCCTGTTGGGAAAAGGATTGTCTTGCGTTTACCTGGAAGCATTCTTTTCTCTTCCTCCTACGCGTATCGGTAAAAAATGTGCAGTTCCAAATCTTTGTTGTGCTTCTAAGAAGAACACACTATTCAAGCTGTTTGGTGTTGGTCTGATTTTGACATTTTATTTAAGCCTTAGTGTGAAAACAAACTAGGATGATCTTATGTCTGTGTAGCATATGTCATGGTCATATGGATGAATGTTTTTCCGTGCTGGTATGAAAAACACAGGAATGAGTGGAGAACAACAATTTACTTCAGCTGCCAGCACAGACTGGCAAACAAAGGGTCACGCAAATCCACTTGTAATGACAGCAGTGTTAACTATGCCGTATGCAATTGGTGATTGGTGGTATTTGTTGCAGAGGCTCCTTTCTATTTGTGCTTTTCTCGATGCTGATGTGATGCTGTAGTGCTAATGCAACGCTTTTTGCATGTCCGGCCCGGACAGTCAGTCAGTAGAGCATCCAACTCTCAGGGTCGTGGGTTCGATCCCCACATAGTGTCAACTATCACCTTTGTAAGTCGCTTTGGATGAAAGCGTCTGCTAAATGACTGTAATGCACTCTCATACATACAGTAAACATGAGAATGATACTGAAGTAGGGCCACACACCTGTGCATACAAGGCCTCCAGGTCCATCAAACACTGAAGGTTTTCATTAGCACCAGCATGCAACAGCACAGGCTCACTGCTAGCATAACACCCACTGGGAGAAAAGTAGGGTCCCACCACCACAGTGGGCTTTAAAACAAAAACACCACATAGTTTCTTAGTATGACCTCTCAGTGGTTTTTATTACGCAAAGCACAATGAACTCTGTGTAAGTATGTGTGTCTGGGGGGGTCTTCATCTTTAACTATGTCCGTGTCTTTGTGTGAATTGTGTGTGTGTGTGTGCATGTGTGTGTGTGTGTGGTGTGTTTACCTCAGGAACAGTGTGTCTCTGTGTAGCAGCGCCAGGGGCCTTTCTCTGTTCCTGTATGGGGGGGACTCTCTCAGATGTGTCTTTGTTTGCTAGCAGCTGAGGCTCTCTCTCTCTCTCTCACACACACACACACACACACACACAGATCAGGGTGTGCTGGGTGAAGAAAAGTGCTGAAGTTGATTCAGTATTTGCTTGCTGTGATTTCAGTGTTCCTATTGTGAACAGAGCCAGTGGACTCCATAACGTTCCCACAGTTCATTGTGCCAAGCAGAGCTGCAAATGGGAGTTGTCCCAGTGGGTAGTCCTTCTTGTTTATAACAATACCCAGCATGCTCTCTTTTTCACCTGGGGTTCAGGGGTGAAACTGGAGTCACTGCAATCGGGTCCATGCATGTGGAAACATGATATACCGTAATGTCCTTAATGTCCTTTCCAGAATTTCAATCAAGTATCAATAAAGTATCTATATATGTCTATTTTCATTGGCGCTATCACTAGTATCAGATCATTTACAGAATCAACAGCAGAGGGACACAGAGAATAACCACCGCTTTCCAGGAAATCTACTCAGCGGGAGCTACTCAGTAAATTGTATGTTTTCGTTTTCCCCTGATACTGTCAGGCTCTGTCTGTCTGTCTGTCTATATGTTTCTCTGTCTGTCTGTCTGTCTGTCTGTCCCTTCCTCTCACTCTCTTTCTCTGTCTCTCTCATACACACTTCCCATATCCTCTCCTTGAATCACCGCACATATGACTCACAGCATGCCAGACTACAGACTACTCCAGATGATACGTAAACCTAACTTCCCTGTTCTATGGAAACAAAATGATCGGTTTTACTTTGAGACTATCAGGAAACGGTCGTAGCTTCAGACGACGACTGCTTCAAGTCACCGGAAACACAGCTCGGTCATTTACTTGACTTCACTCATGTCTTTCTACATATCAGAACAAGTACAGATTCTGTAAAGTACCACGGTGCATTTGTGGTGATGACATATAGACCTTATTAATGAACTTATTTGACTGTGATTTCAGCGCTTCGGCTCTAGATGATCCACTGCCTTCATCTCTTCTATGGAGAATACAGGAACGATAGGCTACTGTTAGCAAACATATCGTATAGCGTATTACATAGATACATAGAAGCACTGTTTATACAACAAAGTGTTTTATTAGAAAATGCTATAGTATGTGTTGTTTTATGAACATAAAAAATATATAGCCTATCACTATATACATCACTATATCGCAGCAGTCCATGTAACAGATGAAGAACCCAGAAGTAAGATGTGAAGATTTATAGTCTTACTTTTATACAACTGCCATGGCACGGTGACCACTGCATCGCGGTGACAACTATATTGTACACAGTGGGCAATTTGGAGTTTTACTGATGTTTCCATTTGGTTAGATGTTGGCAGATAATAATGCTCCCAGTGTTTTCTAGAAAGGGTCAGTTTCACATCGCTCACAGCGATTTGTTCAGCACTGTATTTGCACCATCTGAAAAGGTGCTACCTCTAGACTCTCTGCCCCCCTTTTGTCTGTGGTCTTTTCTTTCTCCCTCTCTCCCTGCAACGGTGGGGGTGATGGCTTCCTTCCTGCGTGAGATGAAAGTGCATGTGCGAATGGACGGAGCATCTCCCCAGTTCAATAGAACTGTGAACCTCTGCCAGAACGGGAAGGGCTGGCCTAATAGTTTCAGCCTGGCTAGAGATAAAGAGCGAAGGGCAAGAGAGAGAAAGAAAGAGAGAGAGAGAATGAGATGGAAAGAGACAGTGTGAGGGAAAAAGAGAAAGTTGACGTTATAGAGAGAGAGAGAGACAGAGGGAAGGGAGAGACAGATAGCCAGAGATAGAGAGAGAGCCTGAGAGAGGGAGAGAGGGAAACAGAAACAGGGAAGGGAATAACTCATGCTGGGCTGAACTTTGTGACATTAGCAATAATTTGTGGAAAACGCCTGTACTATTGTAGTTAGTCTAGTTATTCCCCTTACAGTCAATCAAATGCCATTGGACTTTTATTGTTTCAACTTGGAGTTCAGAGATGTGAGGAAGGGTCGAGTAATCTAAAAGAGCTTTGTTGATATGGAAGCCGTTTTCTTACACACACAGGACAGCCTAAACTTTTTCTTACTATGGGTGGGATGGAAGGGCAGCTGTGCTGGAACCATGGCTCTCCAAGCTGGAAAATTAATTACATATATATATGAGGACATGGGAACAAAATACAGGAAAGAAGGAGAGTGAAGCTGTGAGAGAGGGAAGAAAAGAGAGGCAGGTAATTAGAGGACAACGGGTCAAGCCAAAAAAGTGAGGGATTGGAATGAGATAAATAAGGATGGAGATGATTATCTGAGAAAGAAGGGAGGGGAAAAAGAAGAGAGAGGGGGCAGAAAAAACAAAAGGAGATGGAAAGGCGAAGGATTAGACCGAGGCAGAGAAGAGAAACGGAGGAAAGAGGAGCAAGAGAGCATGAGAGAGGGAGGGAGACTGAGAGAGATTCACAACAAAGCATTCCATCAGCACCTCCATAATACTGGCTGTGGTCAAAACAGGCATTTCCTCTGGTTGCACCACAGCTGAAGTGTCGGGTCTGAAATGTGTGTCTGACCCACAGGACTCCAGCCGCTGCAGACACTGTCCAAGACGTAAACACACACTCAGACTTAGAAGGACCCACTTCTGTGGACAGGAAAACAACATGGCCTCCAGCACGCTGCCTGGCAATACCACCACTGGCCTGATGGACAGGAGTGGTAGCTTCTTCAAGGTAAGGACTGTTTTAAAGAAAAAATCCACCCTCAGATACTCTTACACTATTATACCATCGGTGATGTTCAATGCATTTAAAGTTATTTTGTGATGACGTCTTGTAATTTACTTAATTTAATTAAATTTAATTGAAATATCTCAACATGACATCACGTCTTCTATGTTAGGGGCCAGTATGGCCAGTTACTTGCTGGAATAAGCCACCAAATAAAATGGGCCTCGAATTCAAGTTACAATACCAGTAGATGTTTTTTAAATAGTGTTAGGGTGTATTTTTTGTTTAATGATGCATGGATGGATGGATGGATGGATGGATGGATGGAGGGAAGGATGGATGGATGGATGGATGCTCGAGTGTCTGCCTGCTTGCATCTTTGGTGATCAGCAGTCATTGCTGTCTAGACGTGCAGACATGCATTATAAAAAAATATTCACCTGATCAAATATATTCAATTTCCAGATCTAGATAATATGTACTGGATATGTGCATTCGGGTTATTAAAACCCTTAAATGGAAGTACCATGCACAGATAAAAACTGGCTTGTGCTTTGCATGTGCATTGTTGTCTTCATATCATTATCGTTAGCAGAATATTTCTAGCTGGCTCTGATCTGATCTGTCTGCCGGGACTGACTTCTCTGTTTCTCTCATGAACATTTTCTGACGCAAATACTTCATAAGAGCATTCATATAGTACCTATACTCTGGGGTAGCTTAACCTGACTGCTCTACTGCCTGAGTTATACTGCCATCAAATTATAACAGTATTAGTTTTGACTGCACACTTTTTGTTCATATTTCCAAAAAGTAGTAGAGTACTGATTGATGAAAGATTTAAAGTTGAGTTGTTTCTTGACTGTTTTTCTAGAGGAGTGGGGGGAATAAAGAATGCCAGCTGCAATTGTTGGCGACCTGACAAACACACACAGGAGTAATAAAACTCTCTCTCTTTCTCTCTCTCTCTCTCTCTCTCTCTCTCTCTCTCTCTCTCACACACACACACACACACACACACGCACACACACATACACACATGCTCTCATCCCTCTCATTCATGCACACACACATTGAAGGAAACTCAGAACACTTGTCAGCACTTTTTTCAGCTCAGTCTCAGATGTGAAGTATGCACTATGTCATCTGCTTGTCTCATTAAACCACTTCATTGCCTTATTTCAGGAAGAGGATCTATTTATGGAGGGATCATAAGCTAGGCCTGCCTACTCTCTACGACTCCTACCTCAATCAGCCTTGCTTCATCATTCATGTTCTGCCAGTCAAACCATACACTCTGTATTGTCTACTCACTAGGCCACTCTGGCCAGCAGGGTGGCCTAGTGAGTAGCTACACCGCCCTTGACCAGAGAACCTGGATTCAAGCCCCTGTGTTGGCAGGCATCCACCTGAAGTGAAGTTCAGCAAGACACTGAATCCCTAGCAGGGGCGCTGCTCTGTAGCTTACCATGACCCCTGACCTCCCTGTGGACCCATATGAAAGCAAAATCCAAGAAGAGATCTCATATCTACACCTTTTATTTCTTCTAGACACAAATTAGCTGTTTTTAACACTCAGATGAGACTAAAATCAAATTCAACTCAAGAGAAACAACCACAAGATAGACAGATAGATAGATAGATAGATAGATAGATAGATAGATAGATAGATAGATAGATAGATGGAATCACCAAATGATACAGAATCGACAACTTCCCTATTTCTTAGATGAAGAAAAGGCTGAGCAAAAGATTTTTTTTCCTCTGGGGAGGGAGCTGAACTGTTGACTTATAAGTTTTGAGTTGTGCTATTTTGACTCTCCAGTAGATAAACAGGAACTCTCCCAGTACATGTGGAGTATAGTTAACTCACCACCAACTTTCTCCAGTAGAGTTACTCACTAGCCAACAGAAGTAGACTGTGGTTTTACTGGGCTCCCAGGTGTGAATGTGTGTAATGTATGAATCAGCAGGACGTGGCTGAAAAAAGAGCATGTGCGCTTCCCTAGATAAAATTACAGGTCCCAAAGTTGGGATGTGGGAAGATTAAAATGAGTTGCCAAATTGCCATAGCATCCCCATCTTTCTGCAATGTAAAATAGACTGAATAAAACACATATGTCTAGTAGGTTGGTATGTAAAAAGTAAATTGTAGATTAGCCCACACAATGCTCCACAAAATCAGTCCCGAGAAGAAAAGGTTGCTAGAAAAAAGTTGAAAATTGAAGTAGGACTTAAAGCATTTGTTTAATATGGCTGCTTTGTCTTGTGGATGCTGTTGGTAGCGCCATTGCTGATGTCAGTGTACAACTTGTACAAGAAACACCCCTTTTGCACAATCCATATCTCAGTTGTTTCTAGGCGTATAAAGCCTTAAAAGTGCATCCTCCTCCTTATCTTCTATAACAAACACTGAATGATTGTCTTGCTTTGCGTTTTCTCCCGTCTTTGCCTCTTCACAGCTCTTTCCATCCTGCCTAGACCCTGTGAAAGTGTGCTCTGTATGTGTCTGTGCGTCAAAACCAAACACATAGTTTCCCATTGACTCCATCTATGGCTTTAACGGCAGCCCATGCAGAGAATCGCTTACCTCTACACACCTACACACACACACACACACACACACACACACACACACACACACTCTCTCTCTCTCTCTCTTTAAAAGCTGAATAAATGACAGCTCTGATCCTGGACACAGCACTCATGAGAGAGAGAAAAGATCTGCGTGCCTCTGCTTCTGAATGACTTAGTCTGCATCTATCCTTGTATGGGAATTGTGCAGAGTGAATGGAATTAATAAACAGAGGAAACAAACCCAGATGGATGAAGTGGGGTATGTGTGAAAGTTGGTTTGAGAAACTAAAAGGTAGATAGGATTCGTTTTGTTGCCAGGTGCTTTCCTAGGTATCAGTCGTTTCCTATAAAAGTCATCAGTGTGAAGGGTTAGTTAGAGCTCCACGGGGCATTCAGTAACTCATGTGTTCACTGACCTTCATTTTCTGGCTCAAGTGTTTCCCTTGCCCTCTCTTTGCAGTTTCCTGCTTCTCCCCCTACTCCCCCTTTCCCTTTTATTCAATACAGAATATGTCTCTTTACAATTCTCCACTTTCAACTTCTATCTCAGAGCTAACTCACCCAGAGAGGTAACCAGTAGAGAAGTCTGTCTGCCTGCATTCATCCTGCATCTATCCACTGTAACCCAAAACACTAATATCTCTCAACCAACTAGTTACCAGACCATTCCCTGTAGCCTCTGACTGGCTGAAAGGAGAGCAAAACCTGATTTTTCTAAACATTTCCTCTTGGGGATAGAACCAAAGTGCAGCAGTAATGCAGTATAAATTGGGACTTTGGCTTCATCTGTAGCATCAACTTCTCAAAGCTCTCATGGACAGCTGGAAACTGACACCGATTCATTTTGTGAGAATGCTGGCTATTTCTTCAATTCTGTCTTTGTCAGGGTTTGAATTGAGTACCTCTTATCTCTGTTTGAATTGTACAGCTCTCATAGCTCCACTAACACCGCAGCGAACTCGTCGACTCATGTTGTGTTTTATAATAGAGTTTTGAGCTGACAGAAACCTAGGGGTGTGTCGGGCTTAGACAGAGCTGGCTCCACTTAGCCCTTCTTGTGGGGGGGGGGG
>CABFOQ010004535.1:15049-28670 GCA_900660455.1 Gephyroberyx darwinii | reverse complement strand
CTACCTTAACCTTTTATCCATCCAGAGAGATTTCATTAGACTGGTTGCTACCCAATATCGCCCTGCCCTCTAAGGTTTTGTTTTAGTTAAGCCTAGCTGAGCTACCTTCAGACATGGTGGTCCATCTTGATGGGAATGAGCTCTGACAGCTGTGGCTATAAAGTGGAAACAGATCTGTGGCCTTCTATATGGCCTCTGGAATTCCACAGCTCTCCGGGGCCAAATCAGCTGTCCTTTAGACCAATCGATCGAAGACCATTGATTCCTCAGCCGATTTAATTTGCTTTCTGATGTCTGATTAGTAATGATTTACAGGGCCCTTTGTGCACCATAGAAACCCTTGGAAAAATTGAGAGGCTTTGATGAATAATCTTGTTTTCTGGCCCTTTGGTATGAAGCTTAAAATTCATAGGTTATGATCCCACCCACAACGAGACAAGCATCTTCTGCCCTCTGGCGAACGGTGGGAATCGGAGGAGGCTGTTTTCACCTTGCCACAGTAAATCTAGTATCAGAGGTCAGTGGCTCGAGAAACTCTGACTGACGGAGACTGTCTGACTAACCGGGTGCAATGAAAAGCCAGGTCTCTGCTGCTGGCCCACAGAGCTACTGGCATCTGTATGGAGTTACAAATGTTTCTAGAAACGAACTATTATCAATCTTCCATTATATATTTGTTTGCTGTTTTTCTTTTTAGCCCAATGTTAACACAGGAAGGATTTCTTGTTAAAACCAACGGGTAGTAGCTGCAAACTAACATAGCTTGTTAATGGAGAATGCTAACAAAGCTAGCCTGTTTTCATTTAAATAAGGTATCAATGCAGAAACTGAATATAGCACAATGCCAAGAACCAGATGAAGTAAAATACAGACGTCTGTCAGTCAAATGAACACAGTTAGTTGAATTGTTGATGTGTAATATTCTAACATGAGACGTCTCCACTCTCAGACTCTCTTCACACAAATCAGTATCCTGCAACGCTTCGATTAGCATTGCCATTGCATTGAATGTGTTAATGTTTTTTTGCCACTAGTATATGTTTGAGAGAAGTTTTGGATTTCAATTTTTCTGCATGTTTGAAGTACAGTGAAAATAACTGCAGGTCTCTAGGTGTCAGACCTTGTGTGGAAAACAAACCTAGCATCAGTGGGGATCGTTTGAATCTTGTCTCTTTTGAGCCTTTTAAATGATGATTTTTTAATGAAAGCATAGAGTTTCGTTTTTGATCTATTCACATCTGTGGAGCAGTCCATGGCTTGAGATTTGTGATTTGAGCTAAAGCCAGTAGTGGAAGTGCACATTCGAAAATACATCATAGAGACCAAGCCTGCACGCCATACTCTCTTCTCCCTCTAACCTCCTCACACCATGCGGTGCAGAGAGGGCTCTGAGGTCACAGCTGCAGCATGCAGGGGGTATCAGGGCAGGCAGGGTGGAAACCTGGGCCTGGGAGGAGAGGTGTTGTTGCAGGGAAGATTTAGAGACTCTCTCCTGCTGTCAGGATAGAGAGCAGGAAGTGAAACTTGTACTGAAGCAGCCTCTTAAGCAGAGGCCTGTGGGTAAATTGAGCTTCACAGCTGGCGCCCCCCCTGCTGTGCCCTCAGTGGCCCCTGTTGCAGGTTGCTGCCGTGTTTACAGGCCACGATAAAACATGGAAACAACTTGCATGGAGAACAAAGTGTCGACATGATGACTGGAAGGCAAAAATGAGTACTGAACTCCTAGTAAGAGGGAACTTCTCGGTAATTCAAGGACCTTTTGCAGAATTCATTTTTCTGGACTGTGTTAAAGTACTAAGAAAACTGTATTTACATCTTGCACATGGTTTTTCCTGGCTTGATAGAAGTCACATACTGTAGTAATTAGATTAGATAGTTCCAGTTACAAGCAGAATGAGGGATAACAGCCATTTCTTTTGTGTGAAAACACAATCATTGATCATAACAACACAATACATTTCAGAAACACTATTGAATTTAAGAAAGGCAAAAAAAAAGGTAAGAAATTGTGATGATGTTAATGTTTTTGGAAATGATAACACTAACACTACCTCTAGAGATGACAGTGCTTCAACTATCAGTGTGTACGAGTCAGATTTCCATACTGCAGCACTATGTGCACCAAGAAGAGAAAGGCACGTAACCTCTGGTGTGGAAATGTGAATGTTTGCCCCGAGTCATTTGCCTGCCAACAGACGTGAAGACTCAGGAGAAATGAGGTGTGACACACAGGCCCACACACGCCAGGTTGTGGCCGTCGTTGCTTTGATGATCCTGTGAGCTTATGGGTCTCCAGGTGAGACGGAAACTCCTCGTCCCCAACGTTGACTGTAAATATCGTAATGTTGTCCACACTACACAAGTGGGGGTTTGGTGGTTTGACTTTCCCCTCATGACCTTTCCTGTTAGCCCACCTTATGGGTTGTTCATGATCTTACTGATAGCCTTCCCCATTTGTTGCATTACAAAGCAACGGCTCAGTATTATGCTTTGTTTGGTGTTTCTTGGTTATCTACATGGACCAATGAGAGGAGATCAGCTGTGGGTTGTTTGGAGACCACTGATAATTGATTATGATATTTGAGCTTCATCTGCAGGATTCCAGCAGATTACAACTGGCTTTGCGATAACCCCACACCTGGCCCGATGGTGAGATAGAAACAAAAGGAGCCCTGATCACCTCAAGATACTCCAGCTCAACATAGTTAAAAGCACAACGGTTGAACAGTTAGGAAAAACAAACTTCTCAGGGATGAAAGCGGTCCATTTCATGCATTCCCCAAAATCAAAGCCCACCTATGCTCCTTGGTATGTAAGATCATGTGATGTGACAGTGATAATAAAACCAATTTGTTTTCAATCAGAGAGAACAACGTGCTGAGATGCCCCTGTGTTCTCAGAAACAGGGCTTGATTATTGTTCTGCCCTCGCCTTCAAAGTAAGCTTCAATAACACTGCCTCACTCGGGGGTGTCAAAAGTACAAGGCCTCAGAATACACATCGTCACATTCTGTATTTCTGTCAAATTATTCCTCTCTTTCTTTGTGCTTTGTTTGCCATCAAAAAAACATCAGAGCGGTATGTGTAGTTTTCAAGCTTCTGTTTGGGTGTTTGCTTGTGTGCGAGCGCATGCATTCTGTGTGCACAGTGGGTGTGCACTTAGACATGTAAGAGGCTGGTGATGGCTTGTGATGGCTTGATTGATTTCTGGGAAAAAGGCTGCATTGAGACAGCAGGTGGAGATTTCTGTTAATGGCAGAGTGGCCTAACCAGTCTCCATAGAGCCACCTGGTTTAGACATATAGCACTTCATTTCAGGGAACATGTGTGTGTGTGTGTGTACATACTGTTTAATGCACACACACAAACAAAGAATTACTAGCGTTCAAAATATTCTCGTGTGATCAAGACTGCTTTTCTTTCCTCTGATTTGATAAAGGACGTCTTTGTTCTCGTTTATTAAGGATGCTTCTCTAAAGGATGCGTCTCCGGAGAGAACTCACTCGTCAGTCCTCTCAGGTTCTGCTTGGCCACTGTGGAGCCTCTGCCCTCACTCCTCTCCTCTCTCCTCCCTACTTCTCCTCTCTCCGTTGCTGTGGGAGTGGTGGTGGTCTAGCCTCCTCTCACCTCTCCTCCCCGGAGGGCCCTCTCCCTTATTCAGTTCCCCCTTATCTGACACATCAAAGGATCTCATTACGAGCTGTCATCCCAGCCCCACCCCCGGCCAACCTGTTCCTACCGTCACATTTAAATGGCGACACATTGTATTCATAATAGGTAATGTCATGCAGTGTAGTCTCTGATGTCTCCCAGATCCCCCTTACCTTCCTTTTCTAGCTCTCTCCCCACTTCAACCCCGTGTGCCCGACAGACGTCCCTCTATAAAATTCTCTTTTATTTATCGCTTGTTTGCTTTTTTATTAGGCAGCTGTGTAGACCAAAGTCGCTCGTCTTGTTTGATGTGCACATCTCTCATCTGTGATTACGAATTGAATCTTAAAAAAAGGACAGGCTGTTAAATGAAACGACTGGAGCGGAGCTTCCTTAGTGAAGATAATTCTACAAACATTTTATTTGCCTTCTCTCCATCTCCATCTTAGAGTTCATATCACAGACCCTTGCTGATTTTGCTGCTCTCCGAGGCCCCAATCACCTCCTCCAGCAGACAGAGGGGCCTGTTTTGGCAATCCCACCTGGAACCATCAGTATCCCAGACCCCACCTGTTAGCTCAGGAGTCCCAGAGCTGCATCCAAGGGCGTAATTAACGGGAGTGGGGTTCCACTCCTGCCGCTTGCAGCCCTCATTTACCCACTTAATTTATTTACTAAACGGAGCAGTGCCACTGGCTCAGCTCTGCTCGTGTTCCCGGTAGTACTCTCCACACCGGCGGGGCTGTTAAAGAATAGAGCAGTGTCTTCCATGTGTCGTAAATAACCTCCATGGCAGACTTTACTGGGGCCAGTGAGCACAGCCAGGGATGAATCTGATTGTAATAGTGGATGGGGAGCTTTCGTGAGCTGCATTTATCATGACCAATGTGAGGACAATACCATCCAGTGGGAATGATGAATCGTAAACTTTAGAAGTCTTTGTTTCCTCCCACTATTCCTGTTCTGTGATGTTTTATAGCCCTGCTCACTAGTTTGACAGATATCACTCATTCCCTACCTACAGACATCCAATTAAATCAGTATGAAGCATAACCTAGATGGTAAGCTTTTGACTGGCCCAGCTGCAATATGGAGGTGTGTGTCATAGTGTGGTGACTGCGAAGGAGGGCATGGGAAGGGGAGGGGGGCTATGCAGAGAATTTAGACAGAGAAAGCACAACTCCAAGGACAACTTCTCCATCTCTTTCAGACATTTATCTGACACTTGAGAGTAATAGATGAAGGTTGCAGCATTTTTGGAAGGGGATGCTGGAGTTTTATTTCACGGGATGTTTTGTTTTTCCCGTGGAGGATTTATTTTGGCAGGGCTGTTACTCAGAAGCGGTTCTCTTTCCTACCTCCTCTCTTCCTCTCTATCTATCTCTGTCCTCTCCTCATCTCCATCCTTGATTTCTGCTGTGATGTTGTGTCTCTCCTTCTTGTTCTTTTTTCCCCAGCCTCCCTCTGCTTGATAAACTTTTTAGATTTTGTATAACAAAGCCCACAAAAAAACAGCAGCAGCAAAAAAGGACAATCACATTGTCAAGGTGCTTTGAAGAGCAGAGCACTGCACCAGCAGATTAATGTCCTCATAAAGTAAGGGAGCTCATTTTGATGGAGGACTTTATAGATTTTTAGGTGGACCACCTCCTTTGGGTGATATTTCTTTGCTCTTTTGTTCTACATACTTGAGAGGAACTGTAGGTAAGAGAGAGAAGGGGTGAGGAAATCTAAGAGCGAGTACAGGGGTTGACGGTGACAGTAATAATAACCAGATCAACTATGCAATCAGTCATGTATATAAAACGCTCTACCTTATGGGAGCATGGCACACTCTTTCAATGAGAATTTCCACTGAGGAACAGCGTAGTTTCTTTGGCCTTGTGCTAACACACACACACATATACACACACGCTTTACAGACAGCTGAAAGCTGCCAGTGATATTGCACCATTAAGGGGCAATTGTCCAAGAATGATTGGCCTTTACAAACAATGAATCAATAGTTACTATGGAAATGGAGTCAAAAAGAAAACAGCAGTGGCTATTGACGTGGGCAGGTAATGAAATGATAATACCTCACAGATGGAATGGTTGTCAAGGAGTCATTGACCTTGATTCCTCCCACAGCTCCTTTCTCCCCTCTGTTCTGGGTTGATAAGAGCCAACAAGAAATGTGCAGGATCAAAAGATCTTTCAATTCAACACTTTTGGTTCTAGGCACATTTGTTATTGAATACAAATTTTGAAATGTTTTAATATTTTACCCACACCAAGTGTATGCTGTAAGATGTTAACAAACAAAAGTGAGGTCAGAGGCTCTGGACTGCTGCCAGAGAGTATCCTCTAAGTGATAACTCAAGATGGTCCAAAACAAAAAGCAACCCCAACTGACCACTGACTGTATGTGATTGTGTATTTGTCTGGAGGGCATTGGAGAGTCTGTGGAAATCAAAAGCCTTATGCGATATATCTTTCCTTTTTTTCTTGAAACCTTTTGATGAAATTCAATTTGATGGCCCAAACAGCAGTAAAAAGAGAGCCTTGATGGAGGAGAGTTGAGCCTGAGCCACGCAAGCCAGGGTAAGGAGACCTCCCTCTGGGCCTGGCAGCCCAATCCAGCTTATTGATTTTCTGTCCTCTCCTTCAATATCTGGAATGCACCATACCCAATAGATTATGACAAACGTGCCCGCCAGAGACCACCGATCCTCTAATTGAACTTGATGGAGTACAGCTGAGGATCAAAGGTTGGGAAAATTCGGTGACATAGCAGGTTTCTCCACTCCTCTGACAGACACTCCTACAAAGCCTATAAAAAAGACTGGGGTCTTAGGGAAAAAAGGTGTTGTCTTCCTTCCATCCAACCTTCTCTCCTCTCTTCTTGTCTTCTCCATGGCTATGGACAGCTAGACTTTCACCGCACCGCTGAGCACAATGGAGTCAGTGCTTTACAATAACAACCTCCTGCCAAAAGCACAAAAAAACAAGGCAGAAGAAAAGCTCAGTGCTCTATTTTGATGAAAGTAACAAGCACAGCTTGTTGTAAATAGGCTTTCTGAAGCCTGAGGCAGCTTTTCTCCCCAGGGGACGTGCTTTCTGCATCTCTCCCAGGGTTGCTGTCGCCAAAAGGTTCTCTCTGTAAGGGAAAAAGGAGGCACAAACAAGAACTTGCTTCAACTCTTCTGACAAGAGGAGGAAATCATCTTTCAGTGGGGCACACTAGCTGGGATCTACCATCCATTCAGATTGGGAATACGATGCGGGGGTTACATGACATGATTTTGTATGGACCTTTTTGTTCACTGCATTGTTAGGATTACAGTCCAGGTGCACAGAGAGCCACATTGTTAGCTGAGTGTGTCTAGGTGTTGAGCTACTGAGGAAAGAGGTAGGCTCTGTCTGTCTGTGAGCTCTTCCTCCTGATCCCAGATAACTCGGATGTGTGCTTATTCAAATGAGATCTGCTCCGGGCACCCTCTTGCAAATCAGGTGCCATCCGCATTGGCATTGTCACACAAATTAGAAACGGCTGTTTTGGGCAGAGCAGAGGTGCAGAGTCTGGACATAGTTAGCCCTATTTCCTTTGATGTGGTGACTATCCCCACACCTCCACAGGAAGCTCAGCCACTGGACCAACTTTCTCTCACCTCTTTCTCCCCGAGGAGGGAAAAAAGACCAAAAAAATTATTGTCTCCAGCCTGCTACCCACATTTGAGAGAGTAGTTTTTTTTTTTCTTTTAATAAATCTCCTCAAACCTCTCTCTTCAGTTACCTTTCTCCCCAATGCCTATAAGCCCCTCTGATCCTTTCCAATAATAATGGCATTGCCAGCCAATCTCTCTGAAAATGGGTTCAGCGCATACCTAATCCCATTTAATTACTTAGACACACAGGGCTCAGGACACACTCCTCAGGCGGCACCCCCCCTCTGTAAGCATGCCCTGTTTGCACCCCCATCCACCTCTTCTCATGAATTATGGATCCCTGGCTGCAAGGCGAGGGGCGATCATTCCGCCTGCTCTGTCATAAGGCTCAGGGAGAGCCTTAGCTCAGTGTAAATATGGTGCCTGTCTGGGGTTGAGGTGCCCTATTGTGTGTGGTATTAAAAGCTCACCACTCTCCCTCTCAGTCCCTCCACCGCTGCAGTGCTCACAGCAGGGGGGCAGGGGTAATCGCACAGGCCTTCCAGCACTCTGCTCAACTGCAGCTGGGCTCACGCTGACCAGCATTATGGCTGACAGTCATCATACCTGAGAGGAGGGGACAAATGAAAAGGAGATGGAAGCTGAAAGCAGGAAAAATGGCCTGAATCAGCCAAGTTTTACAGTTGATTTGTCAGCACAAATGCTGTTTTACACAATAAGTAAACATCAAAACTTTCAGTGCTATCAGATGTCAAAGGCGCCCTGACCCTGTGCTTTGGGTGATGTAATAGTGAGAGGACTTGAAACAAACAGTCCCTGGATGATAGGGTTTTATTGGTCATTTCTGAGAATGGCAGACAGTAGCTTTTGACTGTAGATTCCTGTCAAGGGTATCTGTATGCTATCTCTGTGCTCTCAGTTGCTGTTGATTCCTGTGGCAGCCACGGCATTGCAGCTGAGTAGAGCAGAGGAGTGCACTGGATAAATCATGCTGTCCACTCATTATGAGCTTGGCTGAGTGGATCAGACCTCTCCAGCTGCTATCAGATGCCTCAACTGCACATACTTCTGGGCATGATATACCTTTCCCATGTGTCACTATCTGGTTGGAAATATGGTGACACTTTTATTGAGAAATAAAGGTCTACAAGAGCCTTCACCGGGTTACAGATACATTTGCGAAAATGGCTAAATAAAGTACAAGATGGCCACCTAAGGACTCTATAATTGGCAATGTCATGGTCCTCCCCTTGCCCTAGGAAAAGAAAAGAAAGATGATGTCTGTGTCAGCTCTGAGATGGTCCGATGCTGTCTGTCAGGGCCCTGAGCACATTTCCTTCAGCCTGATACAGACAGGGCTTGTCTCGTTGCCCTCAGCAGTAGACAGACGTCTCATCTTTATCTCTGCAGATTTCTACCTAATCTGTTTCTCTCCCCTTGGCCTCTCTTCATGAATCTGTCATAAATCATTTTGGGATTCTGGCCCCATTTGCACAGACGGTTTCATAAAGGGAGAGGACTAGGCATCAGATATCCAGACTAAACAGCAATCAAATTACACAAGATATGAAATGCTGTATTTTGGAATGCATTATACTACTGAGTCTTCTCACTGTAATATGTCAGCTCTGGCCCTGGAGGGACAAAAGCACAGATGGTACAGTATATGTGCAATATGTATCTGATTCTAATAACTATGGTAGACAACTGAGTGAACGATAAAGAAGCTGAGTGCACACAAGCTGGTCAAAATTCAAGGGTGCTGGCTGCACTTTGGGCACAAGCTTCTTGACCTATATTTGAACACAATAAATTTGGTGGCCACTTTTTTAGTTTCTCATCCAAACCATATATAGATCAAAATAAGCTTGTTTGCAGCTAATGTGGTTTATCATAAAAATAAGTGACATAACACAACAAAACAGTTGGGGACATTGAAATGATTTTGCGGCTGCTTTCATACCACCCACACCAGGTGCTGTAATCCAGTGAGGGTTCATCCTGTGCTCAGCCTCCTTTACCTGTTACATTGCTTCTAGGGGTTATTTATGCTGATTTTTTCTTCTTCTTTTTTTTTTAAAAGTTCACATGTAAACAACTAATTACATTCAATAACAAACTAAAGTGATGATCACGCTAAATGGACTGCCACTATCTCTGCCTCCATCTGTTAAAACCACGACCATTTTTAAAAGGCTCTCCATTTTGACAAGTATCATTGAAAAATTCCGTCACCATGACAACGGCAGACTCATTACATTTAATCCACTAATTGCTAACTAGCTCCACAATTGGTTGTAATTGCTTTGGGGGCACAGTTAACCCCTTGGTTGGTATGCAGAGCAAGGCTACTCCTCAGTACGTTGGACAAAGGCCAGAAATGAAGATGGTCCAACGGAAACATGCCCCTATATTCAATCTCCTCATGAAGACAAAACCTGTGCATGCTCCTCATCCTCCATGCATTCCTAAATCTCCCAGCACAATATTAATTAAAGGGGGTGGTTGCCATGGTGATTGATCACCATATTCTCTGTCAGCAGTATTTAGTCAAATGGGCCCTGATGTTTGTTTGTTAATGGAGCAGTAAACAATACTGCTGGAAGTCTTTTATTACCTCTTCGCAGCTCTGCTAGCACCTGGGCCATTCAGCAGCAGACTGTACACCTAACATCAAATCAAAAAGAAGAAATCTACTCTCAGATAAATTACAATTCTTTTGGCTCTCATGATTAATAGGGACCAGTGACTGAGACTAAACATGAAGATATTTCTGATTACTTAATAAATAACTCAACGCTTGCTATCAATATTGAAGCTATCACAGAATGCAGTTGAAAAAACATCCCTGTCACATTTAATGATTTGAAAAAGAAAGCTACATTAACAAGGACATCAGAGAGCACTCGTCTGCCAGGCCACTGTGATCACAGCACAAACAATGGATTCTTTTTCAAGATTGGCAATCTTTTTCTTGCCTGTTTCTTTAATATCTTTGATGGTATCAATGTCTTCATATGAATGGCACCCACTCATCCAAATAACTATGTGATGATGAAAACATATAGGGTGACCAATGTGAAAAGTGCTTTTAGGGCAGTGTGTGTATGTATGTGTGAGTGTGTGAATGCGCGTATGTGTGTGTGTATGTGTGTGTGTGTGTGCGTGCGTGCATTCATATGTCAGTGTTAGAGTATGTGTTAGTGTGTGTATGAGTCAGGGCACTGAACAAACCCAAACCCCTTTGAAGACTGAAAGGCTCAAAGGATGGAGAGGCAATCCGAGAACTTCACAGGCACAGAGGGGAAATTGCCTTGAACCTTGAGGTGTATGAAAGTGCAATTTGTGTCCCATCTGTTCTGCTTCCCTTCCATTAGGGGGAAGGGTGCTCTAAGGCCACCGAGGAGAAAATGCCCCTGTGAGGGTCTCTGGGTACACAGAGGCTCTCCTAGATTTAATTTGCCAGACCAGTCATTCTCTTTTCCCTCTGTATTATTTAGAGTTGTGAATGTTATTACCTCAGTCCTCCTTTGTAATTTTCAAGATGAAAGAATGAAAGAACAATACGTTTTGGTTTTGGGAAATTTGAAATGTTCCAGGAGGTAGTTTGGGTTCATGTGTCTGTGTGAACCAGTATGCAATTGTAGAGTAAGACTTCCCTCCTATATTGACCATGTTTCTAGAAGACAGGAGACCAGTGGAGAAGAGAAAAACCATGAGAACAAGACAGCCCAGCAGCTCTACTGACAAGAGTCTCTCCACCACACTAAATCCTGTCTCTGTCATAGGACTCTACGAAGTGGCTGGATTGGCTTCCTTAACTTTTTGCCCTTTCTTCAGAGGGATTTGCATGACAGACGCCAGGAGAGAAGTTTGTTGCCCAGGCAACGGATTGCCTCCATTTGCAGTTGGAGCAGAGGTGTTACTAAAGGAGTTGGAAACCATGGCATCAGAGATTAGATGGGCCCAAAGGCTACATGTTTGTCAGAAGGGAGGGGAGAGCATTACTGTCATTGGGATTATGAATTAAACTATATAAATAATTTGAATTAAAGAACATTTGATGTATCAGTGGATCATTAGGTCGACTGGCATGCAGACATTAGTAGATATTTAGAAGCATGTCAATTTATTTCCCTTATTCTGCAGATGGTCTCATCTTAATTGAATTATGTTTCTTTCAATATTTTACTATTATTCCATTCTGTGTTATGTTCACCTTAATGCAGGAAATCATGTCTAAAACAAATCTAGTCATGGAAATTGACATCTTTCCATACACCAAGACACTGCAATGAAAACACAACTCAACTTTTGTAGTGTGTGAGATGTGGCGCCTTCTGGGAAATCCATTTAAAGCAGAGTAGTGGCTGCAGACACCACGACCCCTTCACCCAGGATATTAGTGAATCATTTCAGTGAAACGCTCATCTCGACAAATTGATTTGCAGGTGTGAAACAGAGAGTTGTCCCTGAAGACAGCAACACCTAAAACCCTCTTCACACATATGTGCTGCTAATTCAGAGGAAGGGATAGAAAATGAATGTGAAATAGAAATGGGGTTGCATGGCAAGGGAATATTAACAGTGTAGAGGGGTAAGGGGGTTTGTACAGTGGGCGATTAGAACCACAGTTTATATAGAGGAGAGTGCACACAGTCCCTGTTGCCAACTGTGAAACAAATGGCATCTAAATTGAATAATTCAGTCTGCAGGAGAAAGAAGTGGGATTTGCACACAAAGACTGACTGACAGATAGAGTGAGAGGAGAGGCAGCCAACCTTTAACAGAGCCAGAGAGAAAAGACAGTAAAATGGCAAGTCAGATTAATAGATTGGCAAGGTCTCACAGAAGATGGGATAATAATTTGCCAGAAAAAGAAAGGCAGATTTTTTGAGGTCAGAGTTGAGCAAGGAGGAATGATGGAGATGGGAATATGAATATTGAATAATGCAGTCAAGATCTGTTCTCGGAGAACAAAAAGATTAAGGGTGGTAGAAAGAGTCAAAGGTAGAAGCGGTTGTGGAGGGAGATAGAAAGTCAGGTGGGTGTAGAGGAAAAATCTGTGAAGGAACTCAAGCGTAGTGGAGACTGAACAGCTGGAGCATCGTAAGAAGGAAGAAGAGTGTGGAGCCCTAGACAGAGGTCAAGGCATTATTACAATCCCTATCTAGCATCCAGCTACAACATTCATCATTTCTATGTCCCTCATAGCCTGGCGAGCAGCTGACACGGAGGCATGATGCTGCGGAGAGACATGTAAATGAACACCTGGAATTTTGTTTTTGAAAGCTTCTTTGGATCCAGTTTCTTATAGAGCAATTTTAGCTGAATAACTAAAAATCACTCTGAAAGTCAATTACATCCTGGTGGAATGGGAAATGGACTATTTAATTGTACAGAGCTCCAACCTCTAACTCCAACTAATTGCATGCTGCTTATTTCAGCTGGTTTCTCCCTTGAGGGTGATTGCACGGTTCCTCCGTGCTCTGGCTCTCCGGCTCTCTGCCCCCGAGACCTTGGTTTTAGCTTCTTCTCTGACCTTATTCATACTTAATACTTTGAGCTGAGATGCCATGCCATGATTGTTCACCAGCTACTTGCACAGACTTTTAACAGACTTTTTTTTGTCAGGTCACTTTTAACTGACAATGGTGAGATCCTATTGTGGGTAGCACCCTAACGCCAGCCCCCGAGGACAACACATTTGCCTTAACTAAGCAATTTGCTTCTGATTTCTATACTTTGCTCCAGCATGAGCACTGAGCAGCTGCCAGGACATTGTGGACCAAATGCAGCATTATGTATAAAGGCAAATAAAAATCAATAAGCTAGGGTGGATATGATTTTATTGTCATCATCACCAACATCATTGCTGTCTTTGCCGTTGTTAACATCATCACATCATCATCTCTGTACTTACGGTAACTAAAACCCTTCAAATTATAACACAAAAACATATTAGCAGCTGAACGGATGCTCATGATTTAATGTTTCACTCGAATCTAGCACAATTTGTAAGGAGTTAAGTAATTGGACCAAGAATCCAATGAGATCCTGTGAGCATGGTGATTGCTTCTAGGAGACAGCAGAGAGCTTGGGTGTTGTTGAGAGGTTGTCTCTAATGGGATTAGCTGTCTGTTTCAAATGAAACACAAGCCAATAATGAAACTAGGGACAAAGTATTCTATTGTCCTCAGCATCCCTACAGATATCCTCACTACTCTGTTTCTTTCTTTACTTTGACAGCTTTTGTTCCGCCTATCATTTCCAGCCCTCGTCCTTTTAAGAGACAGACAGAAGAGAGGAGGTGAATGCGTGAG
>CABFOQ010004535.1:2218-14771 GCA_900660455.1 Gephyroberyx darwinii | reverse complement strand
GGAGCACTCAAATCCCAGTGGCTCCTGGGAGCTGTCAGAACTGATAGTGCTCTATCACTTGCAAACTGAGGTGCAAAATTGGGCAGAGCTGAGCATTGCGCAAAGCAGAGGATGATGGTCCCTCTGTCCAGTGGAGCCTGACTGACTGAGATGGAGAGGCATAGCAAGTGTTCAACCAGCTGCCTCACAACTTGAAATGAACAAGCCCAAGCAATTCAGAATACAACACAGGGCATTGAGAATACAGTAATTGGCTATAGGCACAACAAAGTCCTCTGAATGTCTGATGTTTTACCCATTAATGCAACTTAATGATGCTGAAACCAAGACTAAGTGATATTGCTCCTAGCAACAGATTATTATTTTTTCTTAAGTTGTGTTAATTGATTTTTAAAGGAGCAAATCTTTCATCAACCTCTATTTGTGATCTAGGCATTGAAACAACAACAACAGACCTCTGGTGCAGCTTACAGCGGCCTGTAACGGACATAAATAATAAAGTCACATTTTCACAAAAGAGCCAAATAAGCCAGCTAATTAGAGCAGAGATCCAACAGAAACATCTAGTGAAGAGATAATGTATCACAATGGAAATTAATGTAATAATAGTACTACTTCTTTGTCATTTTTTGGCAAAATGTCAACAAAATTCCTTGCAACACCAATCACTGATTTTGTGGCACCATCCTGCATCGCTGACCAGTTCAAAATATGAGTGGGGGGTAGGGGCGCTTTTGTTCCAAAACAGAGTACGAGCCAGAAAGTGGGTTTTGGAAGCCAGAAATCTCAGCACCTGTCCAAGTAATCATTGAGTCATCGGTATCGATCATCATCTCTATCATCCCCTCGCAACAGTGCCTTGCAAAAGCACCCCTTATCTTTTCTCTAAAGCGTCAAAGCCTGGACTGTAATGTCATCCATAAATGAACCATATATCCCATACTGTGTTAGTATTCTGAAGGAGAGTCCACCCTACACCCTGAGATCCCATTAAGTCCCATTAGGATCTAGTGAAGGGACTTGGTCTCAGCTTTGTTAGCAAGACAGGCAAGTTTAAAACAAGTGTGAAAGGAAACCAATGTACAGAATTGCTAAATACTATCTAAATATGACATCTGAGTAACAGTAATCCCAAATAGTTGAACAAATTTTTGCTGGTGTGGCAACTTACCCTGAATGAAGCAAACGGGTTGAATACTTATGCAAACTTGATTTCTGTTATTTTTATTTTAATCTAACAATTTTGCTTTCACTTGGATAGAATAGAGTGCTTTGCATAGAACTCAGATGAAAAATACCAAATAAATTTGTTTTGAAATGTGCAAAAAGTCAAGGGGTTTGAATACTTTTGCAAGGCAGTGTATTATGGTCATTTTGTGCTATAGGACAGTAAAAATCTTACTTATTGCACCTTTAACTTGCTTTAAACATATTGAGTTTATCTGTTTGCCTGTGTTTTAACCATTCTCTTGGTTGCATCACGAAAAAACAACTAAACTAAAATAAAGTCATTTCACTGTGCGGTAGTGGCCTGTCACCTGTCACAGACACCAGTGCTGTAGCTGGCCGAGCATTGTATGGAGAGAGGGGAGATGCAACATATGAAGCTCTCACACAACGGGGAGAATGGCCGTGCTCTTGGCAGCCCTGCCCAAACCAGCTGCCGGGTTTAGGAGAAACAGGACAATGAGACTAGACAGTGAGTGTCTAGTCGCGTCAAGACTTTTCCTTGTTAAAGGGGAGGGTCATTTAAGTTGTTGATGTTGTGGATTTCATGTTTTGCAGGGTGTTGATATTTTATACTTTACCACCTCAAACACATTTACTCAATGAAAAATACTATTCATATTTAGTTCAAGTTACTTTTTACATAAAAGCATGTGGGCGAAGGCGTCTTTACTTTTGAAATATGCAACTGGGAGCTGCTGCCAATGCAGAGGTGCTGACAAACACCAGAGAAGACGTTAAAGTGTTTGTTAATGTGTTTTTTTTGTTTTCTCACAGGACAGTGACAGCCAGGTACGAGAGCTTACGCTTCAAAGCTTTCCAATCAGAGAAATGTAACTTGCTATTTCTGTATTTAGCAAAACCCAAGAAAGTTGGGCATTTACATTACCGTCTGTGTGACTGTGATCTGTTTTTATGAGTAGGAAGAGCTGCCATGACCTTTCACACCCCAGGCGAGAGAAGTCACACTGTGCCTGACCTCCCCACACCTCTTTGGTGTGCTCCCATCTAGCAGTCACATGCTTCTATCCAGTGGAGACATGTAAGGACCTGAACACAGAACGCAAACAGCATTACGTCTCTGGTCACTGAAACACCTTTTGGAAACACAGTCCATTTAAACAGAAACAATTGACAGGCTTCAAGTCAAGCCAACTTAATTTATATTGCTCACAAAACAGTTACAAAGTGCTTCACAAGGCTAAAAGAAAAACATGGCAGAAAAAGAAACAAGCAAAAAAGAGTGATCAAAGCAGGTAAAATACACCAGTCACACTGAAAGGCCATATAATCAAGGTGGGTCTTTAATGGATTTTTAAAAATGGCTTCTGCTAACCTAATACTTTCAAGTAGGTTGTTTCCTTGTTCAGGGGCTGTAACAGCAAAAACACAATCACCCTTTAGTTTTATCCCGGACCGTGGAACAGCTAGAAGACCTAAGGGACCTAGGGATGTTGTAAGGACACAAAAGTTCAGGAGCAACACGTCCCAGGCTGGGTCTTTGTGGCTCCACTGGCCTCTGGTCTCTCTCCTGGCCCCCCTACTAAATAACACTTGGCTGTCACAACTATTTGCCAGTTCCTGAGGCTCAAAATACTGCAAAAACCACTGATCTTGTCAAGTAATTGCGACAGCAGAATTTTATATGCCTACTCACATTATCATTAACACTGTACTGCACTCACCTAAATGGAGGTGGGCCTACTGGTGCACTTTTAACATCTGGACTACGGGTCACTGTTCATGATATACTTTATATAAGATACACCCACTCCTGAATTCAAGCACCATACAGTCAATAGGACACGGTAACCGTGGGTTGGTGTCTTGGTTTCTGTCATGGCGTTAGCGTTTTGCCTGTTGCTCTTTCAGTTACCTCTGTGCTTCCATGCTGATCTCATCTTTGCTTCTATCAAAGACATTTAATGCAACACTATGGAGACTCGCCCCGAAGAAGCAGTGGTGTCATCCTTGCAACATTATCCTCTCTTATCAAGTCTTTCGCCTACCATCCTCTTCTGTTTCATACTTTATGCCCTTGCTCCCACTCCTGTCTACCCGTTCTCCCCTGCCACCGTTCACTGCCCCCCCTCCTAATTTCATCCTCCACCTCTGTGTCCTCTAACCACTTGACACCTTTTCAGATTCATCCCCATCAGTTGGCAGACAGCATGCATTTCACCCAGAGGGCACGATGCAGCGATCCTTGCGAATCAATGGCAGATAAATCAATGCTATCTCTTTTTTCCATGCCTCTGCTGCCATTGATTTTTTTTCTGTTACTTTGCTGTTTGTGGAGACTTGAACTTCGCTCAATTAAACTGAGTTCACTTTGCCTTAGGAACAAATTGTAACCACGCAAGGCTTTCTGCTCTGAGACAGACACCAATGTTAACGTTAGATGAGACATACAAGAGCACTATTTATGAGATGCCCCATGAAAGCAGAAACTGCAGTATAGCTTTAGATTTATTGGTATTTATAGCAGTTGGGCCTTCTCTCAAAGACTTTCCTTGTCGGTGTTGTCTTTCAGTGGGAACTAGAGGTTTAACTTAAGAAAGACCAGGCCACATAGCCTTTCATAATATTTACCAAGAAAGATACAGACATAGCTAGCATGTGAATAACCCTCGCTTGGCTCTAGCAGGCTTTGCCTTCCATATGGTGTTTTAGTGCAATACTCGTAGGTTTCTTGGCAGGGAAATATCTAATGTGATTTTATATCCAATCTCCAGACTCTAGATACACTGTCATTGGGGATGATTTCTGGGAAATGCTCAGACATATCATTTTGAAAACTACATTTAATATAGCCCACAGAAAATTATCCACTGTGATATTTCGCTAGTCTCCGGCATAAATAATTCATTGTTTTTATGTGCCCTGATGCTGCCTTGGGGATTGGAACAGCTGAGTGTTTTCACAACGTATTTGTGTCCAATCTTCTGCGTATTGGGCGTACTCTAATCAAACCACAGTAAACATGCCTTGAATGTTTGTTGAGTCATCTGCTTATCAGCTAATCAAATGGCTTGTTTGCCTGCCCGCCTGCCTCGCTGGAGCACAACACAGCTCTGGGTGAGTATTTTTCAATTAATAGTTCATCTGTTTGATTGACTATTCAGCCACACAGTGTAGGTGATATGATTGAATTCCACAGGCTGTAATGTATATCTATAAGACCAGTGCACCGATAAGGGAGAGACGTGAATCTGAAGCAAGCACATTTAAAGGAGTGACTACATCAGGGGCTCCATTGTTCTGGAGGAGAGTATTACAATTCTCAGGAAGCACTTGTTCACTGCTTCTTTCCCATGTAGGTTTCCAACCACATGAAAGACCGCATACTGTATGTACCTATGGGTGTTACTGTGAAAGACTAGCATGAAAGTGCAAGTCATAGAGAGAATTTCAAAGGCAAAAGCCAGGACAGCGACATGGAGCTGCCAGGGATTGGTGAGCAATCAGATAGGGCAGAATTGATGACCTGGCTCAGGATGGATTTCTTGGAGCAGGCTGCCAGACCGAGGTAATACTTTCAGGCTCTTATCAGCACTGGCATAAGCTGAGTGCTGCATCACCCACTTCCCAGCGTCAGCTTATTATGAGAGTCCATGATGTGTGATTGCTTGTACTGCTTTTGTGTGTTCCTGGGTCTGTGTGCACTGGACAGAGTTGGCAAGCAGAAGGTGCCTAAGGTCCTCTGTCACTGTAAACCATCCACTCCCCCACTGTTGAAACGACATTTCGCAAAAATAGGTGTTTTGCAGGGAGATTTCCTGTGACTCATAATCTGTAGGTGTCAATGATGGAAGTCTGCAAACTTAAGTAGACATACTACTTTTAAATATCGGTCCATTCTCCCTCAAATATATTTAGGCTAAGTCACTGGGCTTATATGTGTATGAGTGAAATGAGTGAGCCAGTTTTCATTTAATGCACTTTCAAAAGGTCAATGCAAGGACTTGTCTTTATTTTCTATTCAGTACCATTGCAACCGTGTGCCATGGAGGGCCAGGAATCTGCAGGTTTTCCTTTCAACCAATCACTACACCAAGTGATTTCACATGTTGCTCCCTCTCTGCAGAATAGGTGTGCCTATCTGTTACATCTGCTGGTGTAGTGTTTGGTTGCCTGCAGACACTTGGCCCTCCATGGCACGCGGTTGGACAGCACTGCTTTAAAGTGTAGGATCAACGGCTAAGCTTTAACTCAGACTACGACCCCACCGGTCCTCATAATCATAGCTGCCAAACTGTAGATATTAAGGATTTAGTCCAACAAGAATGTATCATTTCTATTTGGCCTATAGGAGTCTCAAACTAATTAAGTTAACACATCTTGGAATCACCCAGTCATAAACAGTAGGCTAGATCTAGCTAATAATAATAATACCTTATTGTCAGACATTTCTTTTTTCACTTGCTGGGTGGGAGCAGGATCAGCTGCACTGGTAGGGATTCAGCGTCTTGCTAAAGGACACTTCAGCAGGATGGATGCTTACCGAAACACGGCGTTTGAACTCTGACCGTCCGGGTGAGGGACGGTCTCTTTACCCACTACGCCACCCTGAGGGACAAAGCTCGAAAAACGATTTGGCTGAAACACTGTAAAAGATATAAGAGTGATTAAAGATTTCAAACTGCACGATGCCACGGGAAATTATGTCCGACGTGTTTTCCGCGAACAAACAACGTGGTTTCTGACGCTTGGACGCCGAGCATCTCTATGGTAACAGCCCTCAATTACCGATGATTGGCCAACCCGTGGGAATGTTTCTATTCCCTCAGTACTGTGATTGGTCGGTGGGCGGTCTGAGCAGCCTGACAGTCTGCAGCGTTCCGGGTTATTGTCAGTCTCGGCAGCTCGGCGCAAGGGCAGGACCGCATCCCGGAGCTGCCTGAAACAGCTAGATATTTATTTGGACTCTAACCGTTTGCTATTTGGTTAATACACCAAAGAGAGCATCTTGGAGCTTTGTTACGTGAGGTTATGCTGCAGCGTAAACTGGAAACGCGAGTCTGAATCGGGAGGCAAGACGTCTCGAAGAGGCTGCCGACACCACCGGAGAAAGTGACGGACGGACGGATAATCTTTGGGATTTAACATTGTATTGCCTATCAATTTAGGATATTTATGGCAGCTGCTTTCGCCCAACCTTGATATTTTTATTCAGGGTACCTTGACACAATATTGCCTCGAACAATTGCTTGATGAATTTCACTGAATAAGGTCGTCTATACTGAACAGGCGGAACACTTTCAACCCATGCGTAACGGCGGTGGATTTTGGAATATTGCGTAGCAATTCACCCATCCAGTCTTTCGATTGACAATTACATTTTAGAAAAGCGCCACCTGGAGATATCCTCAATCGAAAAGAACAACCAGGACCATATACTTTATTCCGGAGGCTAAACATTGAAAAACCTAAGCGCGCTTGGTGCGCAATTCATCAGAGGACGCTCCTAAAATTGTCGACCTGCGCTTTTGCCCTCAACAAAAATTGGCAACGGACTCGAGCAAAGCTTATTAACTTTGCATGCTCGAGGCTATAGTGTGGAATCTAATTCGCTGGGTTCACTGTCTATTTGCATACTACCGAAAAGAGGAGAACGAACTTAATCAACACTTGAAATCGGTTGCTGGATTTTGGAGAACAGAATGAAACCTTTTTAATTTGGACTACACAAGTATGAGGCAGATTGCTCAGTGACTGCTACAACCTGCATGGACTTCTAGTCTGCACTACGAAGCAATTTATGGTAAATACAGACTATCGTATTCTCTAAATCTAGTCTAGCTAATTCACAATGGAGAGAGTCACTCTTTGCAGCCATTCTGTAACTGTTACAGTCTCGCCGCATCCCTTTGGGATGGAGACGAGACGAATTTTAAAAAATGATGAATGTTTGGAAATGCTCCTATTGCTGTTGACACATCGCTTCTTAGATTTAAACCCTTTGTTTCCATGCGTGACCCACCATAAAGGAAGTGTTGTAAAATCGACGTGTCAGAGAGCTGCTCCCGAATGGCTTTAGGAACTGCTTTGATGTGTAGTATTGGTCTTTTCAAGTACGGGTAGCAATTAAGTCTATTGTCGAGGGTATTGCACCGCAGGCACCGCAGGCAAGAATATGTGGCACTGGAAGAGTTGCGGCTCAGAGCAAAAGGTGCGAAATTGTCATCTGTACGCCCCCGTGCGTCACAACGTGCGGGGAGGGGGATAGTTTCTGCTGCAATTAGTGATTTTCACCCCTGAGTGTTAATGGTACACTTTCTTTTTAGAGTAGGCATGCACATTGTGCGGGGTTTAAATCAAGGAACTCGTAAATTTCATGGAGACGTGTGCGTAATTCAGTCTAACTTTTCACTTCTCGCGTGGCGACGTGGTTAAGGTGCTCGGTGCTGCATTGAGGTCCAGACACAATTAGTCCTTGTCTCATAGGCTGTTCCTCAACAACACTGCTCGGTGCTGCAGTCTAATCCTTGAATGCAGATAGAAAAGTGTGATTATCTGGAATGTTATCTGCACCTCTGCATTTTATTTGAATATGATTCCTGGCCAGTATGATAATGGTTGGCTGACAAGCGAGAGGGTGTTTCGACTCCCGTGAACTTTGAGCCTTAAGGGTTGCTGAGGTTGCTTTGCAATATTTAGCGCCACAGCTCTCACTGCACATAAATGAGCCTACACATTGTGCTGACTGTGCACTGAAAAAACTGCACACTATATGTTTTATCATTAGACTACAAGGATTCTCAAAATATTTCTCCTCCTGCACTTATTTCAGTCATTCCCGCTCCACCAGCCAGCCAGACAGGCAGCTCGCTGAATGTAATATGGGCCCCAACAGCCTGGCTAGGCGCCCCCATAGTCAGGGCACCTGCCATAGAGCCTTCCTTGCTGTATTGAATAAAACATCCAGTGATGTATGAGGCAGGGGCTGCACCCGAGGGGGCAGAACTGCCTCATTTACTTCCTCCACTCTGCGCCTATGACCTGCTGAGCAAATTGTGCTCATATTAGCTCTGCGGCTGCTCCTCACCTAAACAAATAGTCTTCCCAGCATAATGCTTGCCTTAACTCAACATGATGGTTGGACAAGGCAGGGGAGAATGGGATGGCAGAACAGCCTTAATATGTAGGTCACTGAATTACCTTTAGGAGTTTGTAGTTCTTGTTTGGTCTCTTATTTTCTGCCATACTGTTAGCTCTTTTTTCTGTAACATTGGACCTTTGTAGGTTGCAGAGTTGTGCCTAAATGTTGAGCACACTGGCAATTTATTCTAAGTAGTTGATCAAATGATATAAGTAGTAAAGTAAATCCTAATACACTAAATATCAAACCAATACTCTTCTTTACTCTACCAACAGTCATATTAGTTGAGGGCGTATTCAATTTAGGTATTAACCAAAGTAATATGTCGAGGCTTGCTTAGTGTTCTGCCATTTTATCAATTTTCAACTCTAAAATTGTATATCAATTTGATTGATTGATAGCATTAGAGTGAGCGCACTGTGTTCTTTGCTTATTAAAGTGCCTGCCTGAAGTGACTAAGTGAGCTTCTCTCATGAATATAGTAGCTGAAGTTTAATTTCCTGCACTGTGTATTAATCTTTTTTAATCCCTGCATGGTTTGATTGTCTCAACACCTACCCAGAGGCAGCAAAACTCATTTTGGCACTTAAGATTACTAAAATAGTAGATAGAGATGCGTGTGTGTGTGTGTGCGCGTGTGTGTGTTACCCCTGAAAAGGCTGTAGACTAAGCATGTCCAGTCTTGTTTGGACTTAATTTCTTAAAGTGCATATTTGTTTTTCTGTCCACAAATGCAATACCATTCCAATAACAGATTTGCTGTTCAGACAAAATAACATTGATATAAATAGTCCAGAAAAAAATAACTGTCTGCTCCTGCTGAGGCCGAGAGAAAAGACAACTGCTACTAAATAAACTGATACATCCTAGAAATGCATACAGCATCTCACTTGGAAATATCATCCGGCACATGGGCTTTAAGGAACAAAGCGCATGGATGTTTTCTCTCAGAGCCAGTACAGTATCCCGTCAGATGCTTGATCAAAGTCTTTCATTTCCGGGGAAGCTGCTGTACATATATACGTATATCTATGCTACATTCCTTGTTTTAACAGTTTTCATAAGCATACAAAGGAAAGGGGTGTGCCCATGTAGCATTCATTGTGCTGTACAACATTACATTATTAAGATAAGATAAACTTTATTGTCCCTGCAGGTAGATTTGTCTTGGACTTCATGGCAGTTGCACCCATGGCATAGAAACAGTTCATGAAAACCAGTCCATATGAATGAAAAAATAGAGTGGAAAGCAAGATACTGTGCTAGTGTAGAGGAAGGTGTTAGTGGCATTTGACATTAGAAGTACAGGAAGGGGAACCAGCATTGTTTCTGTGTTTGCCTATTTGGCTAAATGTTTGCATACTGGCAAGGTCATTTCTGCGAAGCCAGCGGCACTAGAGAGTAGAGTTGGTTAATACAGTTCCTCAGACTCCTAACTGTCTTTTCAGAACTGGATGATTGACCCTTGCTGCTATTGGTTGGCTGTGCTCACAGCCAGGCCACCAGCTCTCCTTTTCTCTCTGATCTGTCTATGTTCCCACAACGCCAGGGTCAAATACTCAAACACTGAACTAACTTAATTGGTACTGGTTCTGTCCCCGGCTGAGGGCTGGTTCCCAGGGCATAACATTTTATCAGCTTGTAGAATAGATCGTTGTCCTTGTCCAAATGACTAAAACCATGCCACTTAAGATCTAGTTTTACCAGTTTCTGTAGTCCTCGGTTTGAAACCAGGCAGAAACAACCTCATCCAGAACTGGCTTTAGATCTATCTATCTATCTAAAGCCAAGTGCATATGTGAGTACTTGTGAGGCCAAAATGCAATTAGTTAAATATTCTACAAACAATTCATACAACATAAATTGACCAAGAGTGTCAGTTATTTTCAACAATTGCCTTTCAAATAAAGCGGAGACGTGTTTTCAAGCAATCTTTTTGTTGTATTTAGAGTACGCAAAATGAAGTGTTGCTTCATACACGCACCCCTGCAGTGTTGCTATATTTTAGCTAGATGGTATTAGAAACATGTTATTATGTTTGAGCATAATAATCTCCACCTGTGATTACCTGCTTGTGGGCTGTTGTAACGCTTTGCCTGACAGATGTTCTGCTCACCTGATCTGACGTGCTGTGATGTTAGACAGTGGTAGGTCTTCCTCTGCAGCCACTAAGTGCATGAAGGTTCAGTGAGGATCCTCTATTCCCTCTCATCCCTTCTCATCCCCGGTCAGGCTGAGTGGACGTCAGGTCTAAACAGGCCCTAAGGTTAATATATAGCCTTTATTCTGCAACGGTTAGGGCAGTCAGTCCTTTAAAAAAAGAAAAAATGTAGTCAGCAGGAACTATGCAGTTGATATAAATGGCTGGTTAATGAATATCCTGGTATGGGGGAAAAGCCTGGCTGCTGTGGATGCAGTACAGTTTCTAGTTGGCTCTATAACTCAGTCAGAAAAAGTGAGGAAAGGCATGCTCCCTCCAAAGTGTTCTTGGGGGAAGAAAGAGAATAAAGCAAATCTGACAAGCTCTCCAACAGCGAATTTGCTCTCCTTAAAAACAATGCCGCTCTTGCCTTCCTCATGGTCACATTGATTTGTTCTGGGTGACAGTGCAGGCTGCTGTGAAATCACCCCAGCGCCATTGATCTCAAGGAGAGGAGGAGGAGAGGGAATGAGAGCTTGGCGACAGTGAGCAACATGGGAAAAACCTCACAGTGCCCTCTTCAACCTTAAACAGTAATAAAATGAAGGCCGTAGATACTATCAGATCAGCTCCTGCTGTAGTTCTTCAGCCACTGGATCGTAGTCTACTCAGGGCTTTGATTTGTTTTGGAGGCTTGTACATACTGTTTGATTTGCTATTGTGCTTTGCCATGTTTCACATTATCAGCTGAACTCTTTATTGCCAGTGTTTTCCATGCCAGAAGCAAGGCTGTTTTTATCTCACGCAGGCCTCTGATTAATCTCTCCCTCTATGCTGGTGTACTTTAATCTTGAATGGGAGATATCTGATTCTCCTCGGCTATTGAGGAAGATCAAACTTTAATGGAACAAGGAACTGCACATCATTCTAATCTCCATCTCCCTGCATTTTGGTTGACTGCTTTCCCTTGGGCTTTGTAGCTTTCTGCAATAGCAGGAAATACATCAGACAGATAAGATGTTTTCTCCTCATGCTTTGGTAATTTATTCCCTGTTGACAATAGCCACCACTTTACATCTCTGCTGTTTGATTACCTGGTTGAAGGAGCAGCCAGTGAAAACACAGGAATTGATTGACACTTACAAATGGCTATGCTGTATGACCTAAAAGCATGAAACTTTTCCAGAAGCCTTAATTGGCTTTTCCTAAGCACTCAGTCCTTCCATGAGAAAAGTGTTATTCCTCTCTATTTATTGACAGTTTTGCACAGGAGATGAGGCTATGTGTGACCTACGTCATCTGTCTATAATAGCCTGAGGAAAGATAAGTCAGCTGTATGGCTGTATCAAGGTTCAATGTGTTTGATTACACCCCAGTCCATTGAGGAATGAGCTATTGACTGCTGTTTTCTTCATTCAATTCTGTCTTATCACTCAAACAGTATACATTGTGCTGACCAGCATCTGGATTGTGACTAGCTAGATGCATATTGTTGCAAATGGATAGCACTTATGGGGTGACACACCACCCACAGACAGTTTGTGGCTGTGACAAAAAGAGGCTATTACCCAATTCTAAGGCGGTTCCTGTAAGGTAATGAAATTTCCACTGACTGGAGAAAACAATGTTGTCTGGTCTGGATTGTAATTGCTGAAGCCACCTCGCCATTTTCCTGAGTTCAGCGTGAATGCAACACGATTTAATAAAACTCTGGAGATTTTTATCATTTATTGCCAGGCCTGGCAGCGGCAACAGGGAGAGGAAGCTTAGGCTTGCACAGATAAAAGTCATTCAATTTACTTGTTGAATTTTAACCAAGCTGGAGACCATTTACAAGAGAGCAGGAATATGACCCATAGGGAAAAGTTTAGTTAGTGCAGGCCGGCCATATTGCTTATATAAAGCTACTATTTCCTTAATCTGAGCCGAGGAGTAGCCCAGAATTTTCGTCATTTACTCCCATGTTATTACTTGTGTCAAGAAAGGGTTGAAAATCCACATGATATTACGCCCTCAGGCCAAGGAGCTTCTGTGTGCCTGCTTCCACTCACATATAGAAACATAGGAACATTGACATGAGGACA
>CABFOQ010004522.1:76035-86128 GCA_900660455.1 Gephyroberyx darwinii | reverse complement strand
TCTCTCTCTCTCTCTCTCTCTTTCTCTCTCTCTCTCTCTCTCTCTCTCTCTCTCACACACACACACACACACACACACACGGTTTGCTGTGAGGGCTCAGCAGGGGTGCTGACAGTTCTGGTGACTAATGATTCTCTCTCTCAGGTGTGGTATGGTTACATCCATGGATTGCCTGCCTATTGGCCATTCTCCGGTTAAGGTCTTATTTGGTTCACGCTGTTTAAATGCATCTTTGATTCCCTACGGTTGAGTATTCCTGTTGCCATGAAAAAAACAATAACCAGAATATTCACACTATCAGGTGCAGCTTCCAGCCACCTGTGGGGACCCGTCCACACGCAAATAAGTGAAAATGTTCAGCTTCCAGCTTCCCCCTCCCTGGTTATTTCTAATACAGGGGAAAGAAATGATGCTCCTGATAGTGAGATTAATAGTAAGTACTGCCTGCGGTCATGTTCTTAATGATATAATATTGTGCAGACAAATCCTAACGTGAAAGCAGTGAGATGTTTACATGCCACTGTAACCTGTTTAATGTGGGAGTGAGCCAGACATCTTAACTGGGTTGCTCATTGTCAGAGTGTGAGGTTAACCAAGTCATTCACACCTAACCCAACCTAAAACTGCATTGAGTCCCCGGGGTAAGAGCAGAAGTCTCCATGCATGTAAATGTAGCCACTGTTCAGCTCCAGTAGGCCACTGACATCATCAACTAGGCAGGCGGACATAAGAGATGATGTATGTTAACCCATTAAAATACAACTATACTAATACAACTACCTATTATCCATATTTACAATGTAACTTGACAGTAACAAAAATAAAATATAGGGTAAATTATGAGCTAGCTAATACTGAAGGAAGGAAAGGAATTATTTTGATAATGATACCAATGACTTCATTTTTCCTCAGCAAGTCACCAAATGCAGCAACATTCAGTCAAGGACAGGTAATTGAATGATTGGCCTATTTGCAGGAAAAGTACCAATCATGTCAACGTCTATTTGCAGTGTAATTATAGGAAAAGTCTCCATGATCATTACAGGAAGAGCACCTTCTTAATATTGGGTGCTTGTAATTTTGGTGATCTAGGCAATTATTTCTTATTCTGCTGTTGCATTCATCAGTTGCTCAGGAGAATAATTACTGTAAGTGTAAATCTATGTAAATGTAAAATGGGTTTTGTCTTCTATCGCGCTTCCTGATGCGACATGACTAACAAAGAATTCTGCCTCAGCCAAAAACTGCAAAAGACAAGAAATACAAATCCCCCGCTCCAAAAGCAGTACTCTCCACTGGGGCAGATTTTTCATACTTTAACGAAACTCATACTATTGAGAGGTTGATCATCATTATCATCCGGATGCAAACAACTGCACTGGTACTGTATTTCAGTGTTGCTATCGGTCAAAATAAACCACACATGCAGTATTTAATGACTGAGTAATGACTGGCAGTCAGCTGATTAAAGACATCTGGAATCTGATTGGGATATTGATTCTACTATTATTGCTCTGATTAGTTTAATTGCTGCCATCTGTGCCAGTTCTGCTCGTTCTACGACCAAATTGTTGCTGTAAGATGAAACTCTTGTGTCTCCAAAACCTCTGCTTTTCAGGAATCGACACCCACTAAGCCATTATATTTTTAACGTTTTGAATGGGGTTCATAGGTCAGTGTTGTGAAACTTGCTCAGCACATAAAGAACCATGTAACTTTTCAGTTCAAAGGTAAAAATAGAACTAATTGCAGCTATATGGTTTCAAAGATGCTGTGATCAATGTCAGATGAAAAAATCCCAATAATAGGTAGATAGAACTTTGTTTAACCAACCTCAGATATACAAACTGACCCATCTATTGCAGGTCTAGAGTGTGCAAATACAAGGCAATATAAAATAGACTCTAGAGATTGTGAGCAGTGTGCTCCCTTGTCTGCACATTAAATACTTAAATACTTGCAAGGATGTTGTTTTAAATGAATTTTGGTTCAGAACGCCCATATAACCATTGCTCCAAACATTTCATCCTTCTAAATTGCTTCCGTTGGCCACGTTTGAATGCACAACAATGCTTTTCAAAGTCTGGGTCATGATGCAAAGTTCTTTATGAGAAGATAAAAATTGGTCTGCAAAGTACCCTGGAGAAATTGATGGCTTCAACAACGGTGAGAAACTAATGCGATATGCAATATTTTTTTTAGTCACTGCCCTGTATTAGAAGGATGAAATACTGAAGGGTAGTAGGGTCAGCGTAGGTTTTGGGCCCTGTGTGGTTGTTAGCATCTTAGACTCGACTCTTCATCCATGATAGGGTGTTGAAAGAGGAGAAAGAGGAAAGAGAGAAAAGAATAAGAAGCAAGAGAGGAGGCAGCAGAATGAGAAAGGCCAGTGTGCGTGACAATATGTGTGCATGTGTGTGTTTATGGGTTTCTGTGTTCGTGTGTATATATCTCCCTCGGGGAACCCTGAGGATGACATTAGATTGCCTAGTGTGAAGGAACTCTTTCTCTCTCTCTGTCTCCATGTCTGTCTTTTCCTCTCTTGTACTCTCTCAATATATCTCTTTTTCTCTGTCATCTTTAAATTTTATATCTCTCTCTTTGTCTGTGCCTTAATCTGTCGCTTTTCCTTCCCTCTGTCTCTCTCTTCACTATACACAGTGATTTCTATCGATAGGCGAGCAAGAAAATGGACAACAGCCTGTCTAATGGATCACACAGTTTTTTGTTTTTCATCTTAAAGTGGTTTGCGTATTAGGTATTACAGGGGTTTTGTAATGATGAAATCTTTTTTTTGTTTGTTTGTTTGTTTTTTACTAGACAACCTGGATGAGTTGCTTTGTATTTGTAATTTGTTGAGTTGGCCCTGGCCCCTGATTAGCTCTACTTAACCCTGAAGTAGAAAGGTGGCATGTGCTGCAATAGCAGGCCTGTTACCGGTGCTGAGCAGAAGCCACAGACTAGTTAAATCTCAAACTGCCATCCACTCCACTCTTGATCACTCACACTTGACCCACTTAGCATTTACGGCTGAAAGTGGTCACTCGACTGTCTGTGCCTCGCTGCTCGTAGAGAATTCACTCAGTGCACACTCAAACTTTCAACTGTTCGAAATTAGGTTTCTAAAAGACGGACAGCGTTCTGTTGAGTGGCATTGCTAGGTAACAATGCTGAGGTGTTGCTAGCTAAGGAGCCATATGACGAGTTAAAATGTGCATTTCTCATGGCTGCATTATAATTACAGTTTTCAATCAGCACCTTTTCATTTTGTTTTCCAAATGTAGATGTAATTATATAATTTCTTACTGACACACACGCACACACAACTGCAGGTGTGTCTTGTGTGTGGCAGTGAGGCTAGCACTGGAGAGAGAGACCATTTTGATTAGGGTTTTTTGTCCCCATCATTACGTCTCATTCTTCCCAGTCATCAACCTTTTCTCTGAGATAGAGAGAAGCTCAGGAAGAGGAATGCAGATAGAGAGAAACACAGAGATGAAGAGATAGAGACAGAACCAAACTGACAAAGAGAGACAGACAGAGTAAAGCCATTATTAGTTTAGTTTGCTGCTGTAAGGTAGAAAGCAGAGGAGCAATGTATAAATGTCTTATGGATCATGTTACTGTTGCAGCTGGAGACCGAGAGTCTCTGCAAACCAAATATGTTATGGCTGAAATTACATCTACTATAACTTGGCCCTACGTCAGCAACGGTACAACACCAGTTGGTGTCAGACAAAATAAGAATAATGTAAAAAAGCTCTCAAATACATTCTCCTTGTACCTGTCCATGAAAACCCGAAACCCAAACTAAATTACAAACAAACTAAAATGAAACTTTTCTGAGAAACTGGAACTAACACAATCTGAAACTAGACTTAAATAAAAATTCAAAATTGAAAATAAAATATAGTCAGTAGTCATAACTCTTCAAAATGAAATAAAAACACACCCACTGAAAGCCAGAGCTGGGCAAGAATTTAATAATAGGAATACAAAGGCACACATCCAATAAATCATGCAGGGCGTGATTTGGCCAATATTCACGTCCTGTCAAAACCCAAAAGTGTGACATCGCATTTTATAAACATCTCCAATCCAGTGACACCGACTCCGATCCCTGTAATGCCAAGAGTTGAACTTTTGTTACAGATATAAAGTAGTAAGACAACTTTGACAAAATAAGCAACATCATGCCGACCACGACCTTTAAAATGTTCCCTGTCTGTCTGGTGAGACGATTCACCGTGCGGTTTAGCTGCAGTGTTGATTGCTGTCACACACAGTAAGGAAAATCAGTGGTGAGGAATCAAATTGTGTATACCTACGTAATATGTTAGTTATTTTTGTTTTGTTAGTTTGTCATTTTTGTTTCCTTAGTGAATGCAATTCATTTAGTCATTTTCTGCTTTGGCAGAATATGGAATCTCCCTGTCGTGCCAAAAAGCACCCACTGAATTAATAAAAAGTAGAAGGGGGGTGAGAGAGAGAGAGAGAGAGAGAGAGAGACTGTATGTACAACGGTGTGTTAGAGAGAAGTAGAGGGAAGAGAGAAAGACAGGGGGTTGTATAAGAGAGATTATATTTGTTGGAGAGACAAAACAAAAAGAGAAGTTAGGTGTGCAAGAGAGACTGTATCTTTGTATCTGGGAGCAAGACAATGACTGAATTAAGTATATGTAAAATACAAAAACGTATAAATATATATGTATTGTTTTTATCATGAACCACTATTGCAGTCACTCAACCAACCAACCAAACAACTACTGTTAAATCAAAATTGGTTTCCATTTCTTTGTATAGTTTCGATGTGATTGTCATGTTGTGCAATGTTTGTAGTATTTTCGGCAATATTGTTAAATTTTAACAGCAGTGCCAGTGAGGCACCTTTTGAAGTGAATTGAACTGAAAAAATGCAGAAGTTTAGACAGAAAGAGGAGGGAGAGATAAACAGAGTGGGTGGGCATACACAAAAAAAGAGAGGGTGTGGGGAGAAACAAGAGAGAGTTGGAGGAAGAGACAGCGAGAGACAGAATTCGGCTGTTAAATTGCACAGTAATGAGGTCCGGGGGAAGTCAAGTGTTGAGGAATGAACCACAGGATATATAGTGTGTCACAGTGACCATGACTCACAGTGGCGGTGTGTGTGTGTGTGTGTGTGTGTGTGCGCGTGCGTGTGTTGCAAGTTTGCAAGTTTTTTATTAGTGAGGGTTGATTGGGTCATATTGCGACTTTAGATCAGCCAACCCTCTCATTATCACTGCTCAACACACACACACACACACACACACACACTGGCATGGGGTGGATAAACAGATAAATGAACGGGCACTGACCGCTGCAGTCTGGAGGGAAACTGAGAGGAAGCAGGGAGGGAGGGGAAAGGGAGGACATTGAGAATTAAAGAGAGAGAGGCATGGAAAGAAGGAGAAAGGACAATGAACAAATGGAGGGAGGGATGAGAGAGAAGAAGAACATGCACAAGAGAAGGAAACAGACGGAGGGATGGGAAGAGACGGAAATTTAAGAATGAAAGTTGAGATTCATTTTGAATTTAGACAGGTATGGCAGGATGACTTAAGATGAAAGAGGGGAATGTAGAAAGGATGGAGAAAGGGGATGGACAGAGAGGGGAGTAGAAAAATGGAGGGGGGGAAAGCAGTACTAGTTTGGGGAAGCGAGGGAAGCAGCGATTGAAATAGGGAAATGGAGTTACCGAGTGATGAATGCAGGGAAGGAGGAACAGAAAGGAGGAAGGAGGGAGAAATGGACGAATGGATGGAGCGAAGAGGGATGAGAGCGAGAAGAGGCATAGCTCAGGCCTCAACATCTCAAGGTCAAGCTGTTGTTTCTTGAAACAGAGGAGGAAGGCAATAGGGAGGAGGTGGAGGGAGGGAGAGTGCAGAGAGGGGGACAGGGAAGTGGGAGAGAGGCAAATATAAACTGTTGTTGTCCAGCAAGCACACTGAAAAATTGAGAAAAATAGAAGGACAAGAAAGATGGTTAAAGGAAAAAGAAAGGACAGGGAGAGAAGGAGGAGGATGAGGTAGTAAATTGAGAGAGGGACATAGAGAAAGAGTGAGGTGGTGTTGCAAGAGAGTGGGATGTAGAGAGGGGCGATGGAGAGGTCAGTGTTAACTGCCATGGTCTGGCTTGCACCCTGAGACATATCACAACCTATCAACTCACTCTGATGGAACACACACACACACACACACACACACACACACACACACCTCCTGGTGATGTGGACAGGCTAAATAGAGAGAAATAGTGGTGCTGTAAGTGGTTGGGAGATTGAGAGAGGGACGGAATGGAGAAATTGGTTCAGAACAGAGGAGCTGCTACAAGACTGTGCTGTGTGTGTGTGTGTGTGTGTGTGTGTGTGTGTGTGTGTGTGTCTGTGTGTGTGTGTGTTCTTGCATCTGTGTGTATGTGCGCTTGTGTTCTTGCATTTCTATACTTTTGAGGACCTAAGATTACAAAAACCTTTAGGGGCTAAAAGTAATGTTAGGGTTTGGGTTTAGGGTTAATGTCAGAATAGGACTGTAACACTTGAACTTTAGCAGACCCAGAAGCAGACCAAAAGACTGAAGGTAGGAATTAACTCAAAGGTTTCCTGGAGAGTAGATGAATCACAAAACAGACAATCAGGTAAACTAACTAACTGGGCCTAGACAGAAAAGAGTGGGTTAGACTGAGAGGGTTAAGGTTAGGGTTAGACGTTACAGAAAAAATGTATCAATGGAAGGTCCTCACAAGTATAGTTATAATGACTTTGTATGGTTTCCAAAAATGTTCCAATAACTTTAGCCACTTCGGACCAGGATAGCAGTCAGTCTACACGCGCCTATCTTACATAAGAGATTTCGAAACGATGATAAATGAACATTTATTTTCTATATCAAACAAAGAATCTCTACAAGCGGTGAAAAAACTGTTTCCCTTCCTGATCCCGCCCCTACCGCACAGGTGATTGCCATTTAAAGGTACAGAAACAGGAAACCGGATACATCCATTTAAGTAAATAACTAATAATATTCTTATTCTCAATTAACAATAATTCCAACAAATCTCATAATTATAATTAACAAATATTGCATATTTATATACACGTTCATATTTCAGAAATGGCTCCTACAGTCGTAATACAAATCTGTGTGTATATGCTTGTGTGTGTTTGTGTTGAGCTGCATGGGAGGATCACTGTACTGGGCTGAAAGTGTAGCATACCACTCCGTAGTCTAAAAACTACGAGTCCCTCTATTTGCTCTCTGACTACACAAGGTCACTGACTGGCTGCCTACTCATATGGTTTAGGGTGTTCTGACACAGTTCTTCCACGTTTTAAGACAGCTGTATTAAAAGCTGGATGTGTAATTTCACTGATGGCCAAATACCGTGTACACACACTGAGATATCTCTGTCACTGAACTGCCCAGCATTTCCTTTGGCTACGCCGCACTGTAATGACAAAGCGTTGTTCCACCTTCATTCAATCATATCAGCCTCTGACTGTAGAAGGTAGATGAGAGCAGGGAGGAGATAAGGGAGGAGACAGAAAGGAAAACAGAGGATAAGAAAGGCAGCTGTCAGTCATCATCTTCATGATCCACTGGGCAAAGCTGGCCTGGGGGCGGGGCAGAGCTGCCCTGACAGACAGCTGGAATAGAGCTAGTACTCAAACACTCAAAACATAATGTAAAATGTTGTTAAGCTGCATGGAAACATACAGTAGTCCCTGAGGTGAAGATGACTTCATGTAAAAGCTATTGAGTGAGGTGTTGATCTGAAATTTAGAGATCAGTTCATTTGGAATAAGAGTCAGTTTGGCTTATTTCTATGAGGCCACAGGAAAGTGGTGGGATGCAGATTATTTGCACTGATCTCTCTCATCATCTCCTATTCATTATAATTCAACTCAAGAGAAACAACCACATATAAGCACAAAACAAGAGATCTCCAAATGATCTGAAATAAGTGTCATTTAACGCTCCATGCACGAGACCATGCGACTAGAGAAAGATCTGTTTTATGACTCCTACGGTTTGGATGCTTCTTCTCAAATGTGCACAGTTTTCACATACTGCTGCATTTTCCAATTGAAGCCACGAGGGAAGCAGCAGCCAAATAGTAGGAGCTTATTACCATTATATATGTCACATGGTAGTATCTTCAAATTTATCTCATCAGGTCTCAAGAATTGATTCTCTGCTATCTCCTCCTTGCCCCTAAAGGGGTTTTAGAAGAAACATTTAAGATGAAGGTGAGATTTTCCCTATTTCTTAAGAGATGGTGAAAATGATGAACATTGTTCCTCTGGGATGCTGTTTAACTGTCCTTACCGCCCTCCACCATTTCTCAGTTTCTTTCTCCCTCTCTCACACTGCTCTCCTGGAACTACATTTAAATTTCACAATTCAACCTGTTTTTTCCCCCCACTGGAAGCAGCATGATTTCTATGGCTGAAGGCCAGATATTCTGCATAAGTTTTTCTGACTGTGGAATCATAAAATCTTGGGGGGACTAATTTAATGACATGAATTAGTCATTCCTCTTCATTAATTTTTAAAATGAAAATTACTTGTCTCGTGATTTAAGTACAACCATCCCACCCTGGTAGGAAAATCTGCCCTAAATCAAAATGCACATAATATAGTAGTTATTGGCTTTGGGCGTTTTGGTTTAGATTGTAAACAAGTCTGAGCTGAGCTGTCCAAGATTATTGGAATAACCCATGTGGGTTTTTTTTCCATTTGCTTTGACTCTGTTTTCACAACAGAGTTTCAAAGCAAAACTCATGCAGAATGCAAAATTTGATACTGCTCATCTTGGGCTCAAAATCACATGCAGTATAGTATATAGTCATATAGTCAAATGAGGGAGTACATCAGAACATTGGATTTGTTCCTGGTTGAATTTTTGTCCTTGCTGCATTTTAAAATACAAATGTTCATTATCAAATAAAAATAATTCTGATCAAAACAGAGAATACAATGGTCACTTCTAGTATTTCTATAATGCATATAGAAATGAATGAAAGGTTTTCAACCTTTCCGTTGTAAGGATCTTTTTGAAATTACAGTGATCATTCCCTTTGATATTATGGATTTCTGGATTCAATTTAATTAATTAATTAATCAGCTACTAGATTGTTGAAGTAAATAGCAATTATGCTGCAGTGCTTCTAACTTGGGCAACAATTAGAAGTAACAACATATGGTTAAAAATACCAGTTAAGTTAGTGAACTGCATGTCTAGTAATAAGTATGGGAGGGTGTATTTAGAGTTGTGTATTTTATATCTAAGTAGCATTTTAAGTAAGATTTCAAACTAGAATGTTTCACAGCCACGTTAATAAGAAAAACCTACATGGAACACCTTTACTTTTATGCCTTTTCTGTTTTATTTGATGAGTCTAGTATGGTGGAAAGTAGGAAGTGACATAGCAGAAGGGGAAAGGGTAGGACACGTTCATGAGACAAACATGAACCTGCAACATTGCTGGTGTGGTGTGTACCTAATCCCACTGCTTCACAGAGGGGCCCTATTTAAACAATACCACAAAGTGAAGGCAGGATCACAATAAAAACATCGGATCAATAACCGCAGTAAACAAGAGAGAAAAGGTTAAAGCAGTAGAATTAATCTGATTGGGAGAATTATCAGTGAAATAGTGGTGACATTATGAGCAGGGCCTTACATTTAGTTTCTGGAAGTTGTACGAATCTTATTTTTTCGTGAATGAGTCAGATTCTTCAAGACAATGTGAACGTACGTAAATGTCCAGCTTGTTTCTGGATCAGACTTGAACCGCCTGCGGATGTGTGGGGATAAAGGTTTGTACATATAACTACAGTGGTCATGTTATGGGCTGATGTCTTCATGGAGATGTGTTTAGACGGATTCATCCGCTTCCTGTCTCCTAATCTCTAATCCTCCGGACAGCTGGGACGCTGTGTGTGTGTGTGTGTGTGTGTGTGTGTGTGTGTGTGAGCGAGAGAGAGAGAGAGTATGTACATGTTTGAGGTAGAACAGAGTGAGCGAGAGACAGAGTGTGTGTGTGTGTGTGTGTGTGTGTGTGCACTTGTAA
>CABFOQ010004522.1:14232-54820 GCA_900660455.1 Gephyroberyx darwinii | reverse complement strand
AATCAATCTCCATTGAGAGACGCAGTGCACTCTGGGAAAGCAGGCTGGACACAGTAAGCGACCGAGGGCCAGGAATACACACACACACACACTCAGAAACAGACACATATACATAGCATACACACAGACATATGGATAAATTGCTTGTTCTGAGAGCAGAGAGCGAGTCAATGACTTATTTGTAATTAGGCCTAATGAATGAAGGTCTACTAGGTTGATTGGGAAACAGTCTCTCTCTCTCTCTCTCACACACACACACACACACACACACACACACACACACACACACACATATAAACACAGATATAGACATACACACTCCAGTTAAACCACCACTATCATTCACCTATTCCAGAACATAACTGTTACATCACTTTGGTTCACTGTAACATAGAGAAGATGCTGGTTGGTTAAACTCACTTCTTTGGTAGGAATATTATCTTTTGGCTAATTTAAAGGTTGCTTCTGAGTAAGCTGAAGTGGTGAGGTGACCGTTTATCATCTTGGCAGGCGCAGGACTGGTGGGTTGGAGAATAGGTAGAGACTTAGAGATGACCAATCTCAAATCAGCAGCATACAAGAATTCAAGTATACTAGTTCAGAGTGAGGATGAGGAACTATATATTTATATGTAATGCATTTTTTCAGATTATAGTTGTGCAGGAATTGTTGACATTTTTTAATGTCAGCTCTAAAACATCACAGTCACTTCTGTTTATCTATGTCCTCTCTCAGTTTTTATCAGAATACAAATACCAGTAATTTCTCTGATCAAACAGATACACGTACAGATAAAAGTAGTAGCATCCCCACAGTACTCCTAGTTGGGACTAAGCTCAACTAAAAGCTCTCGTCCTTGAAAGCATAAATGACATTAACTGCAGCTCTCTTGCAACTTTCTGTCCATGATGTATTACACTTATGTTGCCACAAGTTTAATATGATTCTCTTCCCTCAAATTCCCCCTGCAATATCATTGCAGCGCCCCCAAGGGGTACTGCACCCGAGGTTGGGAACCAAGAGTACTAAACAGTAAATATACCGCTCACTGCATGTATTGTATCATTTACCTAGTGGTGAAACTCCTGAGAAAACATTAAGTGATGTGGATAATTAAATTGTAAAATGCCAATATCAGTGTACATAACACTGTTGCACTTCTACATCATTCAAAGAAACCATCAGAAATGGCAGTCAGTTTTAACTGCGAGGCTCGGGCAGAATTTATTTTCTCCCATCTCTGCCTCTCCCACTCTTGATCCTGTCCTTTGTCATTTATCCTCCTACTCCCCTATAATCATTATTTTTCACTCACTCTGTCCTTCTTAAGCCTGTGTGTATGAAGTTCATAATTACTGCCGTTAGAGCTGTTTGTAAAAACACTGCTTGTCTAGTTTAGTTCCTTCTTCTGCTAATCTGGGATGGGTTTCCAGATAGCGATGGATCTTGACAATTCACGACATACTTCACGCACAGTTTCACGGCACTTCTTGAAAATTTCACGTTTCTCCCAAAGGATATTGTGAATGTCATGCCGACAAATTGCATCTTGTCAAACATAATTTAACCTCAAGAATGACTTGCTCATCGACCTAAATGTGAAAATCCTGCCATATAATTATCCAGTTAGAGGGCGAGGGAGATGGCAGATGTTCAGGTTCAGGTTCACCTGAAGTTTAGGTCCTTGCTTACATCAACATGGCAGAAGATAAAAAGTGAAGAGCAATATTTTCCAAACAGGAATCCCAGTGTAAAATTTTTGGATTTCGACTCATATAGCGTTGTGGAAAAGACATAGTATGGGATGCTGGAGCTGAAAGATAATTGAGATAATGCTTTTGATTTGTTGTTGCGTGCAGGTTAGACAGCGATCTGTGCCTGCAGTAAAGGATCTTGCCTACACGCCACCTGCAAAGAGATACTTGAAACCCCTGAAATTCACAAATGTCTTGAAGAGTTACTTCAAGACATACTTATCGCTACGATGCCTTTCGGGAAACCCACCCCTGTTTCAGTGGGTGTGTATGGCCACTGCTAAATACTGCTGATTTTTTGTAAACGTTGTTGTTTTTATTTGTGCATTATGTTTTAGAGGCAATAGAATAAAAGCTCTTTTACTGGCTTTGGGGTGCTTTGATTACATCTTGTTCCTTGTGACGGAAGAAAACACTCTTAATCAGAAGAAGGTCCTTTTTAATTGAAAGGAGGTTCAAACTCAGTATTTCTTTAAACAGCACAGGGTAAATAGCATCCCAGCCTGTTATCTTGACCATAAACACATAAGTACAAACACCTCCTTTTTTCCATCGATTGGTTGAGAAAAACAGTGAAGAAAAATAGACTGTGTGAGAAGTGAGCACAGGAGCCCTCTTTAATCTTCTCAGGTGGGGTCGATATGACCTGTGAAGGGGACACTTTCCCTCAGAAAACTGGAGGTGTGGGGTATATAGTGGTATATGTTGCTAATTACTGCCTGTTTCAGAACTTTTGAGTGTCACCTAAGGGAGTCATGGCCCAGTTCTGGGTGGTTCTGACCATTTTTCTATGCTTTTGATTTTGCCTTTATATACCGCTTAAAAAATGTTTCCCTACAATGCTTGGTATCCTTTTTTTCAGCACAACCTCACCTATAAGACCTGATCATTAGTTTGTCAATTTGAGATACTGTATAGATGCACAGGACCCAAACACACACAAAAATAGAAATAGAATAGAAAAGCGTTTTTAGAAATTCACATTTTTTATTGGAAAAATCACAAACCTGCTCAACCAATTGATTTGTCTATTTTGAATTTACTATTTAAAACATTTATTTTGTACTAAGCAGTGATACCTTTAATTATCTCTGATTTGGTTTGGATTTCTGTGTCTGTATTTTTGTATCTAATGGCCATTCTTTCAAAACTGCATTTTAACACACATAGCAAAGTAGCTTTCCAGTCTGCTAAAGTATCTGCCCTAAACACATTGAGAAATACTCTGCCTGGGAGCTGTTGATTGATTCACAAATGCAAAGCTGAGATCATACTGTCAAGACAAACAAAGAGACTGTCAGTGTGTGTTTGTGCCTTACTTTGCGAAAACATAAAAACAGAAACATTTGTCACTAGTGGAGACATCCCCAATGTTCTGCTGGCAGCTTTGTTACAGACACTTAGAGAAAATGAACGTGAATGCAGAACTCTCCAGTGTAATTACAACAGAAATGATGCGGGATATGTTTTGTCTGTTACTTCTGCCTTTCAGACACAAAGAAACATTAGAAGTATTTTTAACAGTTTGACGTTTAGCACAATAAAATGTCATGCATGTTTCAAGTGATATGTTTCCAAAATGTGGTCAGAAATATGAAGGTGGCACCTTTGGTGTTGATGGATGGATGGTGGTGGTTTCATCTGAGTCAGGTCTGGTAAGTTTTAGTTTTAAAAGCCATCAGTTTAGTAGGTTTAATAAATAATCTAAATCTGCAATGTCATATAATACAAAATAGAGAGAAGCCGCCACTGGCAGCCTCTAGTAGCACTAAAGGAGAAAAGACACAGAATAGGTGAATTCTAGAGGCTTCTATGATGGCTACCACGTGATTCATCTATCATGCATCAAGATTTTTCTCTGGGGACCCATAATTTCCCATAATATAGAGGATCTCCTAATCTCCTCATAATTCACTTTTCAGGCTATCCTTCCACAGTATTCAGCCTGCCTTGCATTGTAGGGGCTTTGGGGTATGAGGTAGTGTAAGATGGCCAGTAATAATTACAGTAAAAAATGCAGAAATTTAGCCCAACCCAACCGAAACTCAGTTGAGTCCCATTGAGTGGGGGCATACAGTATATTTCAAGCTCTAGCCTGCAGCTGATACCCTTCTACAGCAGTTGCAGCACACTTGATTGTCATTCAGTCCATTGCCAACAACTGACAACCCGATCTGAATAGCTTGGATCTGTTTCTAGTGCTGGTATTAAGTCATTGAACAAGCACAGCAGAGTAATGGTGGATGATCACTATCACCCTCACTGAATTACTCAGAAAAAAACCTTAGCTATATTGAATAGCCTCACTAAAACAAAAACATACAAGAGCTGGATGAGTGGGTGAACCGAGTGAGGGCTGTGTGCATTTAAAATCACCTTTGGTACCAAATCCGCTCCATAACTGCATTAAAGACACATTGCGATGAATGCATCATAAAACTGAGTGAGACAGAGAGAGGGATGGATGATGGGAGAAATATTAAGAAAGCATGCAGAGCCTGGGAAAAGAGAAAGATTGAGGGAGGGGGAGGGGGATATAAATGATGAGATGAATGAAGAAAGAAGAGGGAGTGAAGATGAAAGGAAGAGGGCGGGAGAGAGTGATTAGGAATGAGAATTACATCCTCTGTACGAAACATGTTATATAAATAAAGATGGAGGAATGGGAAAAGGGTAAAAAGGTTGATAAAGAAAGAGGGAGGGATTGTAGCAGAAATACAGAATCACAGAAGGGAGGGGGGTAAATGATAGAAATAGAAGGAGATAGAGGAAATGACAAAAGGAGGATGAAAATCCAGTTAAATACAAAGAATGATAGAGTGGGATCGACATAGAGTACATGCCAGAATATGAAGGAGGGATGGAGTGAAATAAAGAATAAAGCAGAAGGGAGGGATGTGTATAGTGATGGGGAGAGATCAAGGGGATGCTAGCAACTTGATTTACATCTTTTGTACAAAATGTGCTGTGAAGGTTAAAAACAGGGACGGGTGGAGTGAGGGAAAGGGAAGGCAGAGAGAGGTGGAAGGATGGGATACAAATTGAAGGAGTGTTAGAAAGGGAAGGATGAAGCATGGACAGAGAGACAGAATCATGGAGAGTGATGGAGGACGTGAAGGGAGGGACGTGAAGAGTAGTGATAGAGTGGCACAGAGGGAGGGCGAACGGAAGGGGGGGAATAGAGTAGATAAAGAGTACTGGAGAGAGATACATTGAACAATTGAGAAAAGTAGCATGTGTACTTATGTTCTTGCTAGACATTATTTCTGCTCTGTGTGGGAAGATGGAGAACATGAAATATTAAATTACAGCATAGCTATTTTTAGCAATCCCATGAGGTTGTATGCCTTTTCATTTTCTGTTTGTTTGTTTGTTTGTTTGTATCTTTTTTGCATCTGCATTTGAAAAGGTGAGGTGGAGTATAATATGCACCACAGGATATTGGGCAGATTCGCACCCCAGATTTTGGGAGTACGTGGCATGTTCTTCAGCACCTCTTGGAAAACATATTCTAGTACACTTGCAGTACTGAGAACAAATATTTATTAGAAAATCAACACGTTTTGGCACATGGCTTCATCAGGGTTTATAAAACAATCCATTTAAAAGCCTGTACAAATACACAAGACTCACTAAAATCAACCAATAGACTAACAGACAATGAAAATGATGTCGGTTTGATATGAAGGCAAATTCCAGATGACACTTTGTTTTCTGCACAAAAGAGCCAGTCCTCCTTGTAGTCTCAATCTCTAAATTTAAACATATGTTGCTTGTTTTTTTTCACAGTTGTCATTGTTATCACTAATTCTTTTTAATCTGGTAAATTGACTTATGCGGTGGCTTTTCTTTAAGGAAACTGAATGAAAACTTGGCATGTAAAAGCGTGTTTCTGTCTGTGGGCTTGGAATACAGTGAATAAGTGCAGCATGTTCCTTTTTTGGTAACATTTATGTCGAGGAAGCTTAATTGCATCAAAGCTGAAGAGTGAACTTCAAACTACCAATGTTGGCATTTAAAAATTGTAAAAACTCAAGGAGGATAGTGACTGGACTTTTCCATAGCATTAAAACAGCATCAAAATATATTTTCCATGAAATGATGAATGAAAGGAAAGTATCTTTTAGGCAGATGTAACACATGGTCTTCTAGTTTGATAAATATGTTATACATTAGGTATATAAATATGTAATCAAAACGAGGTGTCATTTTCATCCTCATGAAGATGCCACATGAATATAAGCTTTCTTCTTTAGATGAATTCCAACTCTACCAATGTGCAGTCTGTTTTAACTGAATGGTTCCTGTTTTTAGGGGGCATAAATGTGCTTTTATCTTGAAATGTATTCTTAGCAGAAGAGGTAGGAACAGACTCAACAGGAATTTAGATTTCCCCCCCCCCTCTTACCTCATTGATGTAAGTCTAAGAATAAAAACAGTGTTAGAACTCGCCCTGTCTTTCAATCCTACCCTCTCTGTAACTGAGAGTAGTAGCAGTTGTGCAGGGGTCAGTTCAGTAATGACTACAGATGCTTTTTGTGTGGCCTTGAGATCTGGTCCATGGATGATTGAGTAGATATTTTTCTCTTACCCGTCCATTGTGCCCCTCCCTCCTTCATTTTGGGGCCCTCTGGGCCCTCAGAGGACTGTAAACTGAGTGGCCTGGCCTGAGAGGTATGGTGAGAGATGTTCTTATTTGAAGAGGAAGATGGGAATCTTCTCCTTGAAATACTGTCTTTGAAACACTAACCTCTGGTTAGTATATGAAGTATATGAAGTTTGCTTCTCAGGTATAGAGGAAGGCTTGGGTCAAGAGGTAGAATTATTTTACCATGGGCAAAAGCACCCTGTCTTGTAGTCTTTTTCTTTAATACCTTGATTTCATTCTCATACTAAGTCAGTATGATGTCTATGTCCTCCATTTGTTTTAGTACAGGCATATTGTATCTGGACACTGTTTCATGGTTATTTTCATTCTCTTTTATTGTCCCTTGTAGTTCCAGAGAACACTTGGTGAGGACACTGTTCCATGTTGTAGTGAAGGCTGCTTTATCCTTACCAAAGGATGGTGTCTGTACGATTTGTAGTCCACAGGGAACCATCTGTTTCCTTATGTACTCTGAAGGGGTAATGGCATGCCACTTCTGAAAAGTGCAACTTCTCCAGTGAGTCCATTGTCTCCTGGTTAGCATCATGTTCAAAGAGTGAGACATTTCACAAGATATCCAAGGAACTGAATCCACAGAATAATGCTGCTCCTTGGATATCATCACCAGGCTTAGTGAGAGACTGGATTATGCTGGTGAGATGTTGTTCTCCCCTCAGCGGTTGAAAAAGTACTCTGGCACAACGTCACCCACTAACAAGATGCATGAAGCAGGATATAATTTCTAGCAACACTCGGAGCCAGAGGGATGTAACTGGGATTTTGGTTGTGAAAATGAAATCTATATATCAAATGAAAGCTCTTGAAAAGATCCATTTAGTAATGAAAGGGGAAAAAAAACAACTGAAACCTGGAATAATTTTGAATAAAAATGCAAAATCTTATAGCCTTAAAGAGGAATTCCAGTATTTTTAAACCTGGGCTCTATGTGTACAAATTTGTCATTCGTACCGCAAAATAGGTATTAAAATTTTTGGAATTGCTCCAGTAGATCGCTTCAGCCGGCAGTCGTGAAACGGGCTGCAATGGCTGCAACATAATCAGCAGGGGCAAATGCACCAATCAAAGTATGTCCACTAAAAGTGCTTGTTTTTGCCACTGACAGGCTGTTATTCGTGTGTCTGACAAGTGTCTGACAACATTACGGAAAGGACTGCCACAGAGATAGACCTTTGTTTAACCAGAAACAAAAGTCTTGCTCAAGGAGAAGTCTCGCTCTGAAATCTGAAAGATGAGGTGAGTTGTTGCAGGAAGAAGTTAAACAAAGGTTTCTGGTTAAAAAATGGTCTATCTCTGTAGGGATCCTTTCTGTAATGTCAGAGACTTCCAATAACAATCTGAGCCTGTCAGTGGCAAAAATAAGCACTTTTAGTGGACGTACTTTGATCAGCGCACTTGCCCCTGCCGATTACGTTGTAGCCATAGCAGCCCGTTTCGCGACTGCTGGCTGAGGCGATCTACTGGAGCAATTCCAAAACTTTTTGTACCTATTTTGCGGTATAAATGACAAATTTGTACACATAGAGCCCAGGTTTAAAAATACCGGGATTCCCCTTTAAGGTCCTGGAAGTCTCCCACAGTTGGAAGTTTTGATATGTGACATGTCTCATTAAACCCAGAAGTGACAAATGATGTAGGTGCCAATCGGTAAATAATAAGTATGATAATGATGTGAAAGTCGAATCCAAGACTCCTAGTTTCAACATTGTTCATCAGATATTTATGTTGTCTTTGTGCAAAGTTCAAGTAAATGAAATGAAAGTGACTCCTTATGAATATTAGAGGCACACGCAGGTCATGAAGGTGACAAGGGGCCACCAGTTGCCCATTACTGGTCTAAATAAATGTTTGTGAACGTACATAATAACAGTAAAATGGTATTTTACCCTTCTTACGATAAACAGCTTTCCGTTTTCAACTGTCTACAAACATGTGGCTATGACCTTATATTAAGGACAGGTTACGCAAGAATCTTAAGGTACGGTCTGACGGGACTTTATATCTGATGTGACTATCGCCTGTACCCTCTAAAGAGAAGTAAAGAATAAATCTCAGTGTTTGTATCCATCATTGCCTTGGTCACCTTTGCAGTTTCTCATCTCAGACGTGCCTTTTATTGCATTTCACTGAAGTGTGTGATTGCAGCCCAACCGGCTTGGCTGTTGCTGAAAGTGTTGTCTCATATTGAGGTAGAGAAAGGCTGATTTGTAAGAATGTCATCGTTGTGAAAAGTGAAATGCTCATAGTTGATGAGTGTGCTACTCTGGAGGAACAAAACCATCTGCTTGCCGAAGAGAGGGTGGGGGGGGCTACCCGAAATTGATTCATGACACCTTTTTTTCCTGATAGGATTTGTTTTTGTCTATTGAGACGTTTATTAAACCGAGCATGAAACGTAAGCGGTTTCTGTATGTCGGCCGTGCTGGCAAGAGTGAGATGAAATTGCTGTAGCAGTCTGAACATAGTATTAAATGAATAAATGCATCGGAGCCAAGTGTCATTCAATCCGTGCAAGTCATGGAATTCTAGTTATATTCATCTCTTTATTTCTAATTCTCTCATCTTCAGATTGTTTGGCCGGCAGTTTTCTTTCCACGTCTGCTTGACAATCCTGAACATGCTCACCTGAGTGCTGTACAGTTTGATATTAACATTACTACATTTAAATGTGACATCACTGAGCATAGCCATAGCTGAAGGTTAGTGGATGTTTAAAATAATGTGTATTGAAAGAGTGTGAAATTGAAATGTATTTTTACTGTCTTTCGGTCCTCTGCTTCATTTTTAGATTTGGTAGTGGGAAGACCTTCAGCCAGTTTGCATATCAGGAAGCCTGACATTATTCTAACTGTTATAGCAAAGTTGTTTTCATTGGGCAAATTTTTGTTAACCGTTTTTCACCTTTTTCCTGCTTCCTGTAAGCAGATAATGCCGAGCGCGCATGGTAGCACCACTTTTGTTGATGGTAGAGTCGTCAAAGTGTGATCTGCCGCGGTCGGTTGCCTCTAGTGAACCTTCCAGTCTTTCTCTCTGCTCCTGTAGGACCCTGCCAACTCTCTTGGTCTGAGTCACCCTCCAGCACATGGCACCCAATGCCCTCCTACTTGCCCACTCACGCTTCCTCTCCTCCTTTTCCAAACCCATGCCTTCTTCCTCCAGCCCGGTTGGCCTCTAGAGCTTGGTATTCCTTCCTGTCTTGGCTGTAGCTCTAATGCCCCTGCGATGCCACCTCTACCCAACTCATTACCATTACCAAACCCCTTGTCCTCAAGCCTTCACCTCTGAGATTATATACCGCCTCCGATTTGCTTCTCTGACAGATTAAGGGAGGATTTGTTTAAATAGGGTACAAAGATACATAGCAACATAATGTAATTGCTGCATAATGGTTTTCTTTACAAAACAAGGAGGTGTTGTAGGGCTATTTATTTTAGGAGTGTTGCTGTGTACTTGTATTGCTCTAGTTGCTGTGCTATGGTTGAGTAGCGCCCAATGTCCTGAGGCCATTGTGCAGTATGGCTTTAGTGGGAGGTTGTAAGTTGTTGGTGGTGCAGTCTTGATTCATGAGTGGTACTGAAGCTACTGACTTCATGTTAAAATGGAGAAATTTATCAGCCATGTGCGCAGCCCACATACATACAGGCTCCCTCAGGCATACTACTTGAACACAAGGCAAAAACGAGATTCTTGTGGCCTCCCACAGCAGCTCTTTTTCTGCATTTTTGCCACATGACCTAGCTAGGACTTGAAGTTAATCTTTTAAGTTTTTAGCAGTTAGCAGCAGCTGGTAGCTTATCGTGTAATAGCAAATATCGCAGCCTCAATTAATTTCCGTCAGTTATATTTCAAAATACAAAAAAAGTCACGTGTTAGCATCAAAGATAACCCCAAAACAACATGTTGACGTTGTTAGCTGCAAGCTGAAAGTTAGTTTATGAAGAGGAATGACACAGAGGAATAACACACCATGTTTATGTAGCTGAAGGACAAATTTTAAGCACATGTGCCAAGGTTGCCTAAAGCTGAAAATGTTTAGGTATCCTTCATTATCTGAGTATTTAATTTGTAGGTTTTGACACTTTGTTATTCCCAAAATGTTCCATGGGTCTCTTTTGTTAGCCACAGAATGAAGGCGGTCCATTACTTAGAGCAGACGGATTGGAGGCATAAGTCCTGTGATGGACCGTTGATTTTAAACACATTATCTGTATCAACAGATAAATTCCATATATTCCTGAAAGACGGGACTTATTGATGGAAATAAACTTTTGCAGTTGGAAATGCACAATTTTGCAGCGTTCATAATATATTTCAAACTTAACATTAGTTGCCAGATTCAATCCTTGAATCAAGAGCAGCCAACTTCAGCTAATGAAATGAGCATAGCTCAAACTAGACGTGGGGTGTTGCGGTGCCATACAAATTGATCTTTAAACTGCCTTAAACCAAAGGTGCTGAGTCGGGGCCTACTATCCTGAACCATTCAGGGCTAAAATACTGCTTGTCTCCCAGCAAGCCACCAATAATTTCACTTTTTTTCATACACCCTTCTCTCCATAATGCCTCATTTATTAGACCTAATGGTTGTTGCAAATTTATGCTCTGGCTTGAGCTCGGGCCACACTTTGCCAAGAAGACAGCTGGTAATATTTTAATACATAGACACACAGCCATCACCATTACTCAGCAGAATTAAGTGCTATTGAATTATTTTTCTTAGCGGGCCCACGGCCATTCCGGCTGTCCTTCTTTACATCTGGATTTAATCATTTTTTAAACAATTCTTGTTCATCTCCGTTGGTCATTAGCCTGCAGCCAGACGCTTTTTGCTTTCGCCTCACTGCCTGCTGTCCATCTGAGTTCACACCACCATTTTATCTCACCACACTGAGGGAGAAGTTATGGAGGTATTGCTGGTATTACCTTGATTCTAGTTATGGTTTGTCCTGATTTTGTTCCCTCACATGAACTGTTTTTTCTCATTTTTGCACTTTTTTGCACAATTAAGCCACTCTGTAAACCTTGTGTGTTTCATGGCTCCTGCTGCTCTATTTTTAAATGTAATTTATGTTCAATCCCCTCCCTGTAAAAAAACCCCAACTAAAGTAGATATCCATTGGCAGAGGTGAGCAGCACCCCATTTTTCTCTGTCCATCTGTGTCCCCCCCCCTCTGTGCTTTATCGCCACTGAACTGAAGTCTCATTCTATGTCCTGTCACAGAGGTGTGTATTTGAGTGTGTGTCTGTAAGTGTTGGATGGCTGGCCAGGGGGGTCCCATACGTTAAACCCTGCAGGGTGCTCTTCAGATGACACACCGCCAAAGCGACTGCGCAAACTCTGCAGTCAGACCTTATTACCAGACAAACTCTGACTGGTTTGTCAGAGGGAAAGGAGATAGAGGGAGGTGATGGAGGCTGGGAATAAGTCTGTGGGGCGTGAAAGAGGACAGAGGGGAACTGATGGAATTGGAGTTAGGTGCTGAGCCATTGCCTCTGATTGCAGGTCTTGATAAAGTGAGTATCTCGTAGGCAATCAGAATCGTGGCCTGAGAGGATTCAATTTTTTTTTATTTTTTTTTTTTACTTATGGATTGCTCTCTGTCTGCTTGTTCGTCTATTTGTTTGTCTGTCACATGCGATATCTCAGACACTGCTAGTCAGATTTTGACAAAACTCGAGGAGTGATGCATCTCACTACTGGGTTTCCAGCGTTTCCAAATGACACTCATTGGCCTACAATTACAGGTCAAAATGAGAATTTTCCAGTCATATCGCCTAAGTTTGAATGATGAGATGAAATTTGTCTATATCTTCTTGTAATATGTGAAAGATTAAAGCTGCGCTACGTAGTGTTGCACGTTGGCGGCCCCAATTGGCAGCAAGAGGTAACTGTGAACTTCAATATCCAGACATCCTATAACGTGACAGCGGTAAACTAGACACAGCACGCTCATGTTTACCAATCTGTAAATCCGTTGTTTTCCCAGTGTTGGGAAAGGGACAGTCCTTACTTTTGCCCTGCTTTATGACCATGAGGTTGCTATTGATATTCCTATTATTCCCTTCTTTGAAATAAAAATCAAATCACTTTTCATAACAGTGCATTTAGCTGTGCTCGTTTCCACTAGGCGCTAGAGTGATTTCCTAGACTGATTGTTGTTACTTTGTCTTGAACAAGTACAAATTAATTTTGACTCTGTAACATTGTGATTATTTACCATTTCCTCCCTGTCCCCGCAGAGCGTCTTCACTCTACTGTTGGGCCCTTTCACTTTCTTCAACGCCCAGAAGACCAAGTATCTCCAGATCCTCACTTCACTCATGCGCTGGATAGGTAAGTGGAAACTCTAATCCCACAATATTTACACACTAAACATCATTGATTACCTTTACCCAATTTACTGAAATGATGCAGAGCGTGTATATTCACTAATGTAAAATGTCACAAACTCCATTATTCATAGCTTACAGGCTCACGCCCTCCATCCGTCTTCTCGTTCAATCTCACATTTTTTCCTAAATCCCTTTGCTCGCCTCTCCCCGACTTCTCTCTTTCTACCCACACGTACTCCCATCTTCTTCGTCTCTCCCCCTCATTTCCTTCATCCCTCCCTCCCTCTCTCTTCCTTCCCTCCCCTGTGTGGTGGCTGAGCCCTGGCCCGTCCATCACGGCTCGGTCCTGCCCGGTGTCTCTGATTCCCATCTCCCCTCATCCCTCAGCCTGACAGCGCCGACAGCCCGTCCCAGGCTTGATTGGACCGTCACTCACGAGGCGACGGACAAAAATAAACCACCCGCCCTGGACCCGCTGTTAAAATCACAACACCACTGAATCACGGCGCTCCCATCGCCCCCCACCTTAGCCCTACACTAGCTTCACATAAACAACACACCAACTTCAGGAGCCGCATACACACACTGTCCACTATCTGGCTGGCAAAAAAAAGCACAGGGATTTTGGCTGCACCTTTCACGCTCCCTTGTCTATCTTCACCCTCCCTTGGCTCTGTATGCGATTGATTGATGGTGTCACTCGTGCAGGGCTCTTACAGCACCGGCTAACGATTCAAAATGGTTGCAGTGGAAGCTCTTTGTTTCCTCGCCCACTGAACACAAGCAGAGGTTTCTGGTGAAACATATGCCAAGCGGCTCTCAAATGATATTGCGTTGTCTGTGAAGTATTACTGGGCGTTTGTGTCAAGCCTTGATAAGACCTTGGGCACACTGTCTGACATCATGATTCCCTTCTAGTCATTTGTCCACGTACTGTACTGGACTGTAGGTTTTACTCTGCCTCTGTCTCTATTAGATTTGTTGCCAAATCCTCAGTTTATGTATGAGTGCACAGTTTAATGTAAACCTAGCAAGACACAGCAGTAATTGAGCTGGCAAATGATATTACACTCCCGTTCCAAACGGGGAATTACCCTTTGTAACATATGGATCCACAGTATTTGACTATGCAAACTCAGATCCTTTGGCCATGTGTTTAAAAAATGCAGAGGAGATTTCACCCTCTAACTATCCATTGCTTCTCCAATAGGAAACGTATGTCTTTGTCCATTCGTTTTTTTTTTAAGGCCACTTGTGTTGGCGCTAGCCCGTATTCCTTGTAGTTTCTGCCTCTAGCATTGGCTCTCTGTTTTCAGAACAGGGGAACCAAGACTTCCCTTTTCCTGGAACATTTTCCATTTTCTAAAGGCAATTTGGATTATGTGTTTTTGTTTGTTGGAGGGTTTATAGAGGAGGTTGTTCTAGGATAAGAGAGTGTGTTTTGCTAGTAGTGCAATGTCTCTCCTTTCAGAAATACATAATGGTAGGCCTGCAGCAAGACACCGGATCAATGAGTTAGACCATTATCTAGCTCCAGTTCTCACTTAGGCCAAATTGTCTTTTCCTTGCTATTCGAGGTTTGACATTGAGAGTTAAGATTTATTTATTTTATTTTTTACAAAGTGGGGTTATTTCTTTGAGGAATTAAAAACTACAAAATGCCTCAAGTCCCCAATTGACTATTTCTCTTGCAATTTCACATTTGTTATTGTTCAGAAAAAAAATCCACTGGCATGCAGTCTGAATTTATCTTTGGATTATACCTGTGCTTTCTGAACAAAATTGCCCCCATTAACCAGAGCATGTTTGTTTAATGCTACACCAAAAATAATGCTTTATGTATGAGGTGTCTTCCTGCTCGTCCTGATCTGCACTGACAGAGCTCCTTGAGCAAACAGACGATCCTCATTAATACTGATGAAGCAGAAACAAAGTTAAATCCCAAGCAAATGTGATTTTTAGAAATGCAATTGAACATTTAATGTAATTGAATTCAAGTTTAGCAATCCAAGATTGAATTCTACATAGTTTTCTTCAGACCATATATGAGGTTGTCCGAGGTTTGATTTTGAAGTGTTCTCTCTGTTGAGGCAGTACCATTACTACACAGTTAAAAGTCAAAATTTAAGTTAAATTCCACATCCAACATCTGTGATGTTCAGTGCATTCCAGGAGTTTTGTAATTTACCTTTTTATTGTACCGGCATTCCCTCAACCTGCCTTGTGTACTTTTACTTCAGTTAGTGACTTCAAAAGTGCACTTATCCAGCCCCTGCTTAAAAAGCCCAGCCTGGACCCTTCTTTCTTACAGACCTATTTCTAAACTCCTATTTCTGGATAAGATTTTGGAAAAAGTTGTCTCTAATGACTTAACCGTGTACATGAGCAGTAATGATTTATTTGAGAAATTGCAATCTGGCTTCTGGTCTAAACATAGCTCTGAGACCACACTGCTGAGTTCAAATGATCTTCTGCTGATTCCGGTGATTGTTCCATTCTGGTTCTACTAGACCTTAGTGCTGCTTTTGATAGTCGATCACAACATCTTAATTGATCATCATAGCAATTTTGTTGGAATCACAGATTCTACTCTTAATTGGTTTACATCTTATCTATGTCTAATTCTGCATCCTCTGTAGCTCAATATACCTGTGAGGTACCCCAAGGATCCATCCTTGGTTCTGTTTTGTTCTCTATTTATATGCTCCCTCTTGGCCACATTATTCATAGGGATGATATCTGCTTAAAATCTATGATAATTTTGGCAACCCAACAGTTAACATCAAACCGGCAGCCAAAAATGATTGCCTTTTATCTCATTCTGTCTTGACTATTCTAACTTTGTATTCTGACCTCAATAGGAGGACTCTCTCTCGCCTGCAGCTGATCCAAGACGCAGCTGTTAAGCTTCTGACTAGACCCTGTCCCTCCAGGATGTTGTGATCGCAAGAATTCACGCAACTTCAACTAATTGCCGTGATACTTGGAAGAGCTTGAAATTTTGCTAAAACCCTGCAATATTGCCGCGGTTAAATTGGCACAATGCTTCCACATTAATACTCCTACAAGTTCGGGAGGTTGTGTTTTTTTTAAAAATTAAATATGCAATTTGCACCATTTGCTTTCTTGTTATCCTGAGCCTTTGATATGGTTACACGCTGGAGTGGCCAATCAGGACAACCGGGACGAATCCCGGTGGGCCGGTGGGTCTGTGGGCCGGTTGGATGGGCCGTGTTGTAGCCTAATCATTTCAAAAGTTGATTTGCTAATTAGATGTGCGTTCTCCTGTCCGGACCTCTCTCTCCTTTTCACTGTGTCAAACTGGCAGCACTGACAGACCTGACACGCCTGACAGGGACATTATAGTGGGACGAGATTGGTCAACTAATGATGTAATGACAAGTTGTAGATATGCTGCATTGCAGCCTAAAAAGGAAAAAAACAGACACAAAATAATGTAAAGAAAACAAGGATTTAAAAGGAATGAAAGAAAAAGAAAGGCACTCGACAGAGATCATGTTTAGTAAAACAAGCTTTCAGCCGGCGGTCCCATGAGGTATTAATGTGTGACGATTACTCTACTACTTAAAAAAAAAAACTTAAAAAACAGAGTGGGCAGTTTACAGCTATTTTTTATGAAAGCCGCTGCAAATTCAATCATTTTCGGCTGAAATAATCAGAAAAAAACTCCTGGTGGGACTGTAGACCCATATAACACAAATCTACACCGGCTACCTGTTGATTTTAGAGTTGATTTTAAGATTGTATTGATTATTTTTAAAGCAGTGAATAAGTACCGAGTACCGATCCAATACCAATATATATATAAATATTATTTATTGTACTACTAACCCTGTATGGATGTGATATATATATATATATATATATATATATATAGGCTGGACAGCCAACACCATCTGCTTTCGGTATGAACCCGGCGGCTAGCACCGCACGTGTTGTTGTTTGCCTGTGTAGCGTAAATAAGCTATCATCACGTGATAAATTACGTGATATTGTATCGGTGCATAGACTCGCGTACTCGCCGATACCCGATCTAGCATTTTAGGCTGTATCGGAGGCATTTCCGATACTGGTATCGGTATCGGAACAACTCTATCAAGGGCACACTCAAAGCTCTCTTAACTGTCCCCCGGTCCAAGCTCAAGTCAAGAGGTGACAGAGCCTCGACATTATGGCTCAATCTCCCTGTCAACATCCACCTAGCTCCCTCAGTTCATGTTTTTAAGTCACTGCTAAAAACACATTTTTATAACCTTGCATTTTACTGTTAATTTATTTCCCTTGTTTTATTTACTTGTCTTGTTTCCATGATGTCTTTTATTGCTCTTATCTGTATTTTAGGTATTGTATTTTGTTTTTTTTTGTGTAAACCACTTTGTAACGTTTGGTTTTAAAAAGGTGCTATATAAATAATGCTAATTATTAAGTATATTAATGCAAATACTCATTTTTTAATCAATATTAATTTAATGTTTATTCTTCTGCCAAGCAATATAGTTCTTGAACAGTAGCTAAACGAGGTGGTTGCAAAGCGACACATAAGTTCTCTCCTCCTGTGTCTTCATGTCTAAAAGGAGGCCCCCATAAGAGGTTCAGACCCACAAATGATCTACTACTATCATTATTAAATATTCAGTATTTACTTACAGCAGGTGAACAACTCAAGTAGTTAATTTGGTTATTTTAGGCCCCTTACTGCCTGGGTCCATTTCATTTGAAACCATAAAACTCCCAAAACATGCCACTGACGTCAGGCCCTCCTCCATCCTGCTCATCACTCACCACAGACAAGGGGACCAACGGCTGGGCTCCCCAGGGTGCATCTGCAGTCACCCATGCTGCCCTGTGGGGGGACATGGCGGAGTGGATGTGAAGTCCTAAGTAGACTATGCAGTGTTGTATGTGTCTGGGTTAGCAGCTGGCTTATGTGTCGGGTCCTTGCCTTCTGCCCTTGGCCCTGGCTTTGCCACTGTCATTGTCACTCAACTGTAGCCACCTCCCTTGTCTAGTCAGCCCTCCTGCAATTTCTTTACACAAAACATGAGTGATTGTAAGCCTGCCTGCTGCTATGCTGCCTGTCACATGCTGTCATTTGTTGGAGTAACTATTAGCCTACAGTGTGGCATCTTTCTTATAACCCAGGGTTCCAGAGTGCAATCATTTGCTCCCATTTTGTAACTATTTTTTTTTGCCAATTAATTATCCCCACAATTAAACTAGAAGGGAGGTGGGAGCTGGCTATCAGGCTCCCTCTGTCTGTTTGTTCATTTGTCACTCCATCACGTGATGACACCACGGATGTTTTTTTGACGACACTTGGGGGAATGTTGCGTCCCAGGGGCACTATATAATTTGTCCATTCATCCATGTGTCACACACAATATCTCGGACACCACTGATCAGTTTTTGACAAACCTTGGGGAAATGGTGCTGGCAGAGCTCCATTCAGCAATGCTGTCACTTTGCATCGATGTAATAAACACAAAGTTGTCTTGGGCAAGTAATAATCTATCTCAGGTTAATAAGAATAATCTATATTGGCCTTAAGCCTAAAGATGGTAATATGTAATAGGTAATATGAAGAGCATGCTTTTGGATTTGTGTGGAAATATTGTCAATATATCTGACTGCTGTCAGATATAATGAGCACACATGAATGATCCAACAAAGTGGTAATTACTAATGTCAATTGGTTTGGTGGTGTGTGAAATACATTTTTCAGGTCTTTGATGAGGCAATTCTGTTTTTTTTATGATTTGAATTTGTAATTTGAGATACAGTAGTTTTAAACGCCTCACCAAACCAAACTCTTAACCAATCATATGAGGATGTGAATGGAGCTGCCTATAGCCTACTTCGCTGTAGCACATTATCTACGTTAATCTAGTTGCTACAGCACACTGACACTATGATATTATTTCCAAGGGGCATCATATCTTTAATAGACACAATTGAGGAAGACTTGAGACAACTCAACATCTTATCACATAGAGGTGCATGGATTGCATGGAGTCTTCTTGGTATTGATATTTTGACCTACTACTTTGTTGTGAAATTGTGTTAAAAATGTCCTTGTATGAAGTGTTAAAATTTAAAGCAAGTATCGGTCCAATCAGAAGCTATCATCACATTTATATTGTTACTGCAGTTAATACTTAAAATTCATTCACTATCATCGATTAGAATTGTGTTGGTTTTTAGTTTTGATATTGGTAAACCAGCAGTATTGCCAAATTATTTAGCCTTTAATTTGACTTTTTGACCTTTACTAAAGCCCAGCTTACAGTTTGTCTATTCTCCTAGCGTCCATAACCGATTTACTGCTACTATATTTACTATATCTACTATTGATGTTCATCACAACCCGTTGGTATGATTACCCTCAGAGGACTGTTATTTACTAGCCATATTTGTACAATGGCTCATAGTATATTCCCTTAGGCCATCCTTGTACATTTAAATTACGTATTCAAAGGTAAATACTGTTGCAGCATGTTGCAAACAAGCCTGACAGTCAGCCTCTTTCCCCTCCCTGCCTCTCAGCCTCCTGTGAGGAAAACGGACCATTATCGGCACTTCAGAAAAGACCACCACTGAAGGACTGACGAGAAGAGGGCTTAAAAGTCCACATCTTAATTGATTGAGTTGTATGAGTGGAGTGAATGAATGAGCGGCGAGATCACCCCACTCAGTAAATGAGTATTAATCACCCTTCATCCGTCTCCCCTGGGATGCATGGATAGTTGTGGAGCCTCCAAGGGGCTATGTATTGCTCTTCCATCTATGGCGTATGGATTCTTTGCTGGGAAAGTGGAAATCATGCATCCCAAGAGCACTGTCACATTTATTTCTGCGGAGATGCTTGAAAGCCCAATTAGAAATTTCATGGGGCATGGTGTACCCTGTTGAAACACCACTGGGTTTGTTTACATTGTGATTTATTGGATTGAAAACATTACTTTTCATTCTGAAATGTCTTGCCTGAGCTTTTTATTTAAAAGGGCAGAACAATGGGCCTCATTTTCTAAACGTGTGTATGATCAGATTGGATTTCCATGAACATTTTGGCATTTGTCATTTTTCCTGTTATTTGAATTTGCTCTTTGGTATGAACAAAGTCTGTGGAGTTTGTGGAAAGTCAAATGTCCATATGGCCCAATAGGCTCAAAATATTCCTTTTTTATAGGCATGATGCTTGAATAATTTTTTTAGCCTAAACACTCACAAGATTCGCAAGACTCACAAGCCATGAGGCAACTCTGGATACTTTACTTTACTGGCTAATTTATTTGCTGATTTGCTACTTTTGGATTACTTGGCAAATCGTGCACTGCAGAGAGAGCGCATCTTTAGGGATTGAAAGGATATGTTTGCAGAGAGTGATGAGTTGCTTATGATGCACTTCAGATTGCCAAGGGTAATCCTTATGGATATTTGTAATAACCTGGAGCCACAACTTCAACGGGAGTCAAAGCGGTCAAATCCAATCCCTCCACATATCCAGGTGCTCTCCACCATTGGATTCCTTGCCACCAGGACTTTCCAGAGGGAGATAGCTGGCTGGGATATCTCAGCCCTCAATCAGTTGAACACTGCCTAAGGTAGCGGATGGCATTATCAGAATGACACCAAAATATATTCAGTTTCCCTACAGAGCTACATAGAGCGACTTGCTGAATGTCGTTGCCTGCTGGCTAGTGGGGAGCCACGATTCACTTGTGCTACAAAATAGTAGCATAGGAATGCGCCTTGAGGAAGGGGCAGCTTTTTGGTAAGCAGCATTTGTTATTGAATGGAAAACCTATAAGACCTATAACAAATGTATCAAATGTTATTTCTAGGTGATCGAGGTTATGCATGGTCTCCATGGCTAATGAAACCACTACCCAACCCACAAACCAGCAGGGTGCAATCCTACAGTTGTCTGAATCCAAGTCCACCCCTGACTGGATGCCTGCCAATGCAGTCTCGCCTATAATTCCTCCAGTGTGGTTGCAGATAGGCCTGAGGTCCCCTTACCACTACCTATGGCCAACATGGTGCGTCTGTTCTTTGTGATTGTTTTCTTTGCTTCTAATTTAATCCAGAGCTGACACTGAAATTGATGTTGCTTTTTGAAAAGTTTTCTTTGGGGGCATTTTAGCATCTGCAAAGCTTTTGGTTTTTGCACACGACATAAAAGTAAGCATGCCTTTTAAGGAGTTGCCAGGGCATTAACTTATGCGAAGTGCAATCATAGACATGTATGTCAAATTTAAGAACAATTGGCATTCATCATCTGGTGCGCCTAGGGTATGCACAAAATCAAAGGTCTCCGCATGTTTCATGAATCCCCCATGGGTTTTTTGTAGGCACTTGTCTCAAGAACAAAAGTAAGAATAATTTTAAAAAGGTTTTGTGAATGGACTCCAATATGTTGCCAAGTTTTACGTTTGTATTGTTTGTAAAAACGTTAACATTGATCTGTATTTGGATTTATTTAAACTTGGTTGACTGTGTGGACTTGAGGTACAATGAGGTGAAATAAACCACGCCATTTTCCCTCTCTGTAGCAAAGACAAAATAACCAGCAGCTTTAATGGCAGACTTGCAGCGTCAGTGATCCATGGGTCTCCCCATTCATCTAATACTACAATATAGTATACAGAACTAAAAAAAAGTGCCTCCAGGGATTTTCAGAGCTACGCAGTGCCATTTCAAATTTGTGAGGGACGGAAATACTGTTTTTTGAAGGTCACGGGGGCTCTGGGGGCTGGTTGAGTTGAAACTTCAGTTTCTTCAGAGCATGCAGCTCAAAGGGTGGGGACTGTGAAATATGGCCGGGTCTTAATGAACCTTATAGCAGAACCGCAGTTCAGAGGTCCTGAAAATTACATTGAAAAAAACAACAACTCCAGATTGGAATGCATCATTCCTTTTCATGTCAACCCGCACATTCCCAAGCGCTGACCAACATTGCCAGCAGTGACCAAGAACTGGTTTTGCAAGAGAAAATCTGTCTTTGTTTGACACTCGCATTTTTTCCAGTCAAGGACAAAATAAACTCAAGCATCAGACCCTTTTTAAAAAATTTTTTAGTGTTCCTGTCCCTGTTTAGTATTGATGCCTCTTTCTTTGTCTAATGAGTTTAATTTCCTACTGAGATGAATGCCAGATTGATTAGGGGAATGCTTAGAGGATGTCTGCTTTGGTTGGAGCTCAGGATCAATTGGATCTCAATACCTAGTAACTACGCTTTTAATCATGGCCGTTGACCTCTGCACCTTACCTCAGCATTTCCTCCATTTCCTGGTAGGACAGAGCTGAGGGGTAGAATGAAAAAGCTGTGCATTCAGTCTTAAATGGGTGATACTGTGGATAGGCTGTCTGTCATTTGAAATCAAAAACCTGTGAACATCTTATCAGTAATATCCTCTCAGACATAGACATATTTATAGTGCCCATGTTAAATGTTTAATCCCGTTTTTGAAGATTGTATGCAAACACATTCAAATGTCAGGCGTATTCTCTGGTAGTCATACAGTCATTCTCCAATGCTATTTGTGTAGGAGCCCCCTATAGCCTGTGCTCTTAAACTGATGCATTTTAAAGATGTGATCTCTTTGGATTGTGCCTTGGCACTGCCTTGCAGATTGTAATAGAGGCAGGTGTATTTTACTTCTTATCGGCGGCTAATGTGCAATTTGCAGAGCTACGGCTGAGTGAGTGGACTAATTGATGTTTTCATGCAGCCTGCAGATAATGTCATGGAGTTTGGCTGGCTCAGCCCTGTGAACCTGGGCTGCAGTCTGGGGTGCTAAACAGTAGGCCAGCTGCTGTGCCGCTCTGTGTATGTGTCTCCTGATAGCCCTATCTGTGATTACAAGACTTGTTGTGACTATGCAGGGCAGCTGCTATCACCCGTTAGCCCACCAAGCGCAGCAGCTAGCTCCTGCCCTGATAACTTTGACTTGATAGGCTATCATAGAGAACTCCACTAGAGCAGGGTTTTCTGAAACCTTGGTGAAAACTTGGCAAAGAGCCGAAGCTGCTCATTACCGCAGAGTATTATCCAAGAGTGCCCAAAGAGTGTCTCTCTTAATTAACGATGGGATGATTGCTGTGCTCTAAAACCACTAGAGGAGGAGTTGTTTAAATTGGCAAACGAGATGAGACAACACAAGAGCAGCGCTACCAGGACCTTGCATCGCATTAGAGTGAAGTGTTTAAAATGCTGTCACAGTAATGGCATTTCTCCTATCCAACATAAAAGCACACCTGAGAAGCCCTTGACCTTCCCACCATCATCATGGAAATGCTTATGTTAAAGTGTCCAAGTCGTTTTTTTTTTCCTCTGAGGAGTACGACCCCCAACTTGCAGCTCTCATGTGATCAGCGGCACATTGAAGATTCATCACCTCTCACCTTCAGCCATTTTATATTCATTCATTGAGTTCAGGAATCCCATCTCTTCTGGGATAGCTGCCGAAGAGTCCTTTTCCATAGGCAGTCAATGACTCCTTGGGGAACTGAGCGTGTCTGCCAACCTTGGCTTAACAGCAACAGCTTTGTTTGCTACCAGTGAGAATACAGCGGTAAGGGCCTCCTCTGGGGGGTTGTTAAGTTGAAGCATGCTCCACAAGGTCATTGCCATCCCCATCCAAGTGATATAAATCACAGACTGTAAGATGGACGGGGCACTAGTAATGTGGACATGATATGTGGCTGGTTGACACCTGCCTAATTCACTCAGTTCCTCTTGTCGCATGTTGAGTGCGGGGAAAGCTTTGGCGGGCACTTAGGTTCCGAGTGCGTCAATCTTCAAGTCCAGCCAATCACCATATCCTAAGAGATATCTCCAGAGGTAAACGTCTCATCCCATCTGAATGAATGAGTTTCGCCGAGGGTCTATGGAAAATCGAGGTGAATTGTATGCAGGTGCTTTGGTAGTGGATTATGATGAGGAGGATAGAGATGCATCAGAGGAGACTTCATCATGTCAATGGCATGGTGCCCTCTAGTACATAATAAGCAAGGAGAGCATAAAGGGTGCCAAGGGGGCAATAATTGATACGAGAAGAGATGACAAGTTTAGATGACCTGTTTTATTCTGTATGTAATATTGTTTTTAAAATGCATAATTAACACATACTTATGAATGCCAGGTAGCCAGCGACCTAGCTAACCGCACTGGGTTTACTGTGTCCTCTCTGTTTCCCCCGGTCCTCTAAAAACAGTCAAGGTGATCAAAGATAATATGCTGTTAATTTCATGGCTGCATAGTGCTTCAGCATTGAGATTCAGAGCCAGAGGTGCGACGAACGCTATAAAAAAATCATCATGGGCAAGCACGATTTGCCTAGCTCATGTAGCATGGTGCAGCTGAGAGGCAATGACAAATGAGCACATTATGAAATGCTTCATTTTAATGGCTTTGTTCTTGGTGTTCATCTCTTCTCTACAATCTGACTGACTTTCAGTTTCTTTGACAGATAAGGGATTAGTTCCTGTGTCTTAAGTAAGACAAATGAGTCTCTTGCCTTTAGTGAGCATAAAGGCTTGTGAGCTGTGGATTATAGGTAGGGAAAAGGGAGATTATGCTGTGTGTCATTCCACAATTTGGAAGGATCTGGAATATTATTATTGAAAGTTATTAACCCTTATTTACCCAGGCTCGTTGTCTGCTCGTTCGACTCCTAGTAGTGCATCGACATCAGCTGCCGATTCAGATTAGTGGAATGAGTAGTTTCAGAGTGAATTTGATAATGAGGAAACCTTCACAACAATCATCAGCCCAGACAACTGCAACACCCCAGCCAGCATAACAGTTTAAAGCAGGGCTATTCAACCAAGTGTTACGGAGGGCCGAGAGTGTGCAGGTTTTCATTCCAACCAAACGCTACAGCAGATGATTAGTTCCCTCTTCTCTGCTCGAAGGTGTGCTAACAGTGAAATCACCTGCTGTCGTCTTTGGTTGGAATGACAATTTGCATACTCTCAGCCCCCCGTGGCACATAGTTGAATAGCCTGGTTTAAAGCACCGTGGCACGACAAAGAAAAGCACACAATGCATTCTAACTTTTGTGCTCAAGCAGGCCAAGAAATTGCAGAGAAATCGGGCTTCATCAGTGGCTCAGGTCATTTAAAAGAAGACACTGGAAAAACATGGTGAAAGGGATATGATATGGATTGCACGATTGCAAAGTCTGCCCCTTGCGACACCTCATTGACATGGGCAGTGCTGCGTGTGATAATGGCAGAAAATGAATTCGAAGAACTGCAAATAAGATTGAATGCAACGTACACGATTGCAGTCGAAAAAATACCGTAAAAATTTAGCTCACAAATTGTATTGATGAAGAAGAATGGCGTGGATATATCCAAGACAATGATACAGTTTTAGAATCAAATATGTGAATTTGATTTTGGCTCCTTCAAGAAATTATTTGGATCCTAAATCTTTCCATTTAGGAACCGTTGTCTCCTTGGGTATAGCCCTGTATAGAGAACCGGTGTTTTTGTGTGAAATTGCAACAACGAGATCATTTCCCCCAGGTAACTGGCCACCCACAGTAAAGGAGCCATTTGTGTTCTCATCTGGGGTTTCAACAGTTTAAACCCCACCGAATCCCTGCCGACCTAACAGGCAGACATCAAGATGAGTAAAACCTGAAGACATAAATACCACTGGTATTTCTCTCTGGTTTTCCATTTATCCCATCACTGCAGGTCCCACCTGTTTCCTGATAGAGCTTTTGGACTCGGTCCATCCAAACAAAGCTCCTCCCAACCCTGAGCCAAACAGGAGCTGCTTTGTGGAAAGCTAAGCATCTTTACATTAGCTTTGTGTCTTGTTCCTGTTAGGTTTGACAGAGACACAAGTTTTGACCAGATTAAGCCTCATATAAATCTTCTCACACATTATTAGACGTGTTAGTTGGTTAGTGGATCATCCCAAATCATAGTTTTTCTCAGAGGCTTTCTTGCAGCAACTTAATCTTGGCTGGAGTGGCAAAAAGGTGCTTTAAGGTAATGTAATAGTGCCCAGCCACCCTGAGGCACTCTTAATTAAATGTCCCCTGCCTGTCTTCCTTCCTGTACAGCAGGAGGACAGTAGCTCCCTTCCTGCATGTTCTTTGCCCTGCTTAGCGAACACCAGACAGACGGGTCGCTGTGCTGGGTGTTTCACACATAGCGGATGTTCTTCTTATAGGTGGAGAAAGGACAGGAGAGTTTGAAGGAGAGAAGAGAGGGAGTACAGATAGTGAATGTAACCTATGGGTGGTACTGATGACTCACGTTGTGGATGTGTGGATGTGAAGCGCAAAACGATGCAGAGATGGAGTTTGTATGTGTCGCAACAATTCTCATTGACAGCTTAACTTAGACTCGCACATAAAAAGCAGCAAAGATGAACCTACCACTGCATCATAAATCAGCCCTTGCAGGACTCGGAGCCAAGCGTTGCTTTCTGCCCCCATCGGTGCCATACAGTGACGACAGACTTTTCGGTGATATTACAGGCGACATCTTTGGAATTTTTCCCAGACATCTGTAGCCTAGGTGTTACAACGGTATTGTCCTTGAAGGTTGGTCCGCTGCCCAAGCATGTGCCCTATTTAAGGAGCGTCGAAGTGGGGAGATTTTCCACCGGCGTGCTTTCACGTCAGCCAGAGATTACATTGGATGTGGGCCAAATATCCATTAAATATTGACCACTTGTGACCAAAACCTTCGACGAGTTTAAGGGCTTTGGTCACTAATGTGTGTGTACTTACCTTAGAATCCATTCTGAATCAACTCTACAGAAAGTTGTTATTGCTCCCCTCTTCCATCCATTCTTTTTCTTTTTTTCCCCACAAACACTGTGCTGAATGCCTTTTGTCATTGGTCACGGCTTCTCCCTCCCTCAGTACATTGTGTCCCTGGTAATTGGAGTGAGTTTTCTCCCCCTGACATGCATTAAAGGGCCGATGCAAGAGCGCACAGTAGCTGATTAATAGAGCCTGTAACCTCCCACCAGCACCTCACTGGTCCTGGGATATTTCAACTGCACCCCGATGAGCTCAAACCCTGGATGAGCAGCAGGATAGAGGGCCCTGCCTGACCACACCTCGTTTTAATGACAAACTTCAAGAGGCTTTGCTCACACTAGCGGCCACAGATTGATTGGTCATCATCTGGCCCTCGCTCAAGGCCTGTGTAAAGAACCAGTCCATCCTCCCCTGTCACTGATGGGTAACTTCTCCTAGCGATAGGAGTCAAATGTATACTGAGATCGTAGTGGCACAGCAGCTTTGTGGTTAAAGAGACTGCCCCATAACAAAATGACTCAGCCAAGCTGCTGTGGGTGCCAAAATGATGACAAGTGTCTCAAGTGAATGACTTGATTTACTTCGATTTACTTTATTGTCATGACAAAGCTATTTTGCACGACTCAGATTTTGTATAACATATCTGTTTTCCAGATCAGAATTGGGGGAGAAATGTAGCTTTTTGATGTTCACACTAATTAGAAAACATTGGAAATCACAAATCAGATTTGAGACATTTTCAGCTGCAGCTGCTCATTACCAATACAGTCATCCCCTAACTGCTCACTCACTGGGAGTGACTCAGTGTCTGAAAATGTCTAAAAAATGATCAATGACAGAAGAGATGTAGATTATCTTACAGTACACAGAGTCCCACAGAGTGTATGGAAATAAATACTACAGAATGATGCAGTAGGTGTGTGCATGTGTGTTTGCAGATTTGTTTGGAGGAGTGGCACCTTTCATCCTTCCTAAATGTCACCCTGTGTTTAAAGGGCAGCTTGATGATGAAAGTTGAGGAGCTGGCTGCTAGCCCATAGCAAAGCTGTGACTAACACCCAGTGTCACGGGCTGACTCTTAGCCCATAACAAGACGGCACACCACGGTCGGAGCTCCCCTTTAGTGATGCTCACGTTAGTGTCCAGAGAGGCACACATGGAAATCAATTGGAGATGCACTTTAAACAGTAGGAGGTAGAGAAACATGAAACTGCTTCTCTAGCCTCACCTGTCTCTGATGACTTCATGCTGGGCTATAAAATAATGGGGTTTTATGCCTCAGGTTTCTGGGCCAAGCAGCTGGAAGGTAAGGGTCTGCAACGCGGCCCAGACCCAATGGGGCCCGACAAAGAATGTCAGGTTGAGTCGGGTCAGGCATCTTTTTATGGCTGTGACTCGGTCAAGGCTCGGGCCTAATGGGCTAATGATAAGCTAATAAACTGCATGTATTCTGTGATGGTAAACTTGCAATCAGCCAAATGTGTTATTATTATTATATATTATATAAATTATTAGCATTTCATTAAATTCCTCCTTCTGTTAAGCTGAGACTGTCTGATTTAGTTGGCTACCAATAATCTCAACTATTGTCTCCTCTGTTATAATTAAGTATCACTGCTAATTTAACAGTGTGTTGATGATGTTGATTGAGAAGTTTAAAAACTACATGGGCTTGGGATGTGTATATGCGTCAAGGCAGATGAATTTCACTCCTGTGTGTACGTGGAAAGGCCATGCTGAATACAGTAAGGCAGCTGTCGGGTGTATCAGCATAGAGGAAGGTGAATTATCTGTCTGTGCTGACCAGCTAAGCATTCGCCTACAGCCCATTAGGACCGCAACGATCCTGCCCTGTCAACATTAATCGCTTTCAGATTAGCAATGGAGAAAGGCATGCCCTTTTAAAAGGTTTTTTTTCTCTTTTTTTTTTTTATAGTGGTAGAGTAATGAAGGGGTTGAATAGAGGGATGGAGGAGTGGGGAAGGGAGGGGTAGAAGTGGGTTGGATTAGGGAAGGGCTAGATAAAAGGATCATTCCAGGGTTTGGCCCCAAGCTGACCCAGGACTGATGTAATATCCTAACCCATCAACTGCTCATAGTTAAACCACTGCCATGCTTTGGCCTTGTTGGCATGCACGGGCAGAAGTTGGCATTGGGCAAGTACACAATAATTCAGTTCAAGTAAATTAACAAAAGACCTAATGCCAATATAGGTTTTTGTACTTGTCATAATAATGTATATTCCAAACTACTGTATATGCATGTTTTTTACTTGGAGGGATTGGCCCACTGTGAAGTAGTGTACAACTGAAATGTCCTTCCTTAAGTCCTTCCTCCTAACGTTTGATACTAAATGTTTAATGCCACCAGTTCATCCCAAGTAGCCTGAATGTTTAGTAGGTTTATGGCCTTGTGGGTAATTTCTAGTCACATGCTGTTCCTAAATCCATCTCTCCTTGTGTTTTACAGCCTTCACCATGATGATCATCTTGGCTCTAATCCGCATCAGTAAAGGCACGGGCGAGGGCCACCCGCCAGTGGCCTCCATCTCCGGGGTGCCCAACCTGTTTGGAGTGTGTGTCTATTCCTTCATGTGCCAGCACTCCCTGCCCTCCCTGGTCACGCCCATCTCTGACAAGAAACGCGTCGGCACGCTGGTGTTACTGGATTACGTTTTGATCCTGGGCTTCTACATTCTCCTCTCGCTCACCGCCATCTTCTGCTTCGAAAGCTCCCTGCTGCACGACATGTACACCCTTAACTTCACAGACAACTGCAACGTGCTGGACATTCCGGTGCTGCGCTATTTCCTAGGCCTGTTCCCCGTCTTCACCATCAGCACCAACTTCCCCATCATCGCCGTCACTCTGCGCAACAACTGGAAGACCCTGTTCCACCGGGACGGGGGCACCTACCCTTGGGTGGTGGACCGCATCGTCTTCCCCCTCATCACCCTGGTGCCCCCCATCGTGGTGGCCTTCTGCACCCACAACCTGGAGTCCCTGGTGGGCATTACAGGGGCCTATGCCGGCACAGGCATCCAGTACGTCATCCCGGCCCTCCTGGTATTCTATGGCAGACGTCACCTAGAGCCTGTGATGGGTAGGGATGCCATCAACAAGCACCGGTCCCCCTTCCGCCACACCTTCTGGGTGTGGTTCGTCATCTTATGGGCCATCTTCTGCCTCATGTTTGTCACAGCCAACATCATCCTGACTGACACCAAGAAATGAGGAGGACTCGCCGTTCTAAAAACTAGATTTTTCTGTATTTGGTCAATTTGCTCCTGTACCTGAGGCCTTAATGAACTTGCTACTGGTTGGACAGCGTGCCTTTTTATGGGACTCTTGTAGCATGTATATTAATTGTAATTAAGAGTAATTTATCAAACTTGTTGAGAGGGACCAAATGTCTAGTAATTGTGGAACTGTGTATGACATCAACAACAAAAGGGAAAAGAAAAGGAAAAAGGGCCTGTTAAGAGGGTGCTTTGTCAACATATGCTGGACAAGCTGAGGTTTTCACAAGGTTTTGCACTACCACAGCAGCTCTGTATTTTTGTAAGTGGTCTGCGGGGCAGCCGATGAGACTGGTACAACATTTAGTTCCTCATTTCCATATGCCGCATTTAAAAGGGTAGAGCAGGAGCGGGTGATCTACCAGACGTCTAGGACAGAATGTTCCAGCAGTATTCAACTTGGAACATAATGTATGAAAGAAATTAAAACGGCAGAGTAGCGGGAAGAAAAAGAGCCCGTCAAAATGTTCTTAGCCAAAGTGCGTGGCCTCTACACAGCTCAATAATGAAGTTGGAACAGAAACAAATGGAAGGGGAAAAAAATGAATAATGGATAATCGGTCTTTTATGGTTGGCATGTATACATTCTTCACCGATGTCTGCCTCCAATCTCGTCTTCCCCTCGTGAACAATGAAGCTCCCTGACGTGACAGAACCGCTGACTGATAGGCCGAGAGGAAGAGCTCAATCTCTGTTTATCACCAGGCGCACACGCATCTGTAGTTCACACACGGGGCATGTCTGCCATCTTTTACCGCCTCGACACCCATTCACAACTCTGTCAGCCTCGCACTGTGTCTATCATGCGCCCTAAAACCTGTCAGGGCTCGTGATCTACGGCAGTTGAACTTTGAACTTTGGAAGTTATCGGTGGGCACAGGACGAGGTTTATTGAGGTCTCAAGCTGGCTACAGCGTGAAGCACACATGCCCGCAGGGTATCTCTTCATCGTTGTCACTTGGTTGTTTACTTTACTCATACAGCTCAGTCTCTGCGCCTGTTTGTAATGAGAATTTTTTTTTTGTCAGTTCTTTACATGTAATTTCATTGCCGGTACCTGTTGTGCTGTGACTCACTTTGTCTGGAGCTCAATAATGTGATTTCACTGTTGACACATGGCAGCTTCCTCTCTGGGTTGAACAGCGTTGCCTATGTTAATAAACTCTATTGTTGCCCTTACGCTTCTCATCCTCCCCTCTCCTGGTTTTACCACTCATTCATCTTCCTGCTGTTTATGTTCCATTATAGTCATGGAGGTTTGGACTGTAATGAAGATGCAAAACCCTGATAAAGCTTCAGCGTTAATGTTGATGGTGTTGGTAAATCAAACTTTGCGGTGTAGGGTAGCATATTCTTCTTCATTGTTTTGTTTTTCGCTGGATTTAAATTGCTGAATTGGTGCAGCGATGGCAAAGGAAAGGGGTCACACCATGATTCAGATGTTGGTTTCTAGTCCTCAGTAGTACTCCGATGCCATCGATTTACAGTGTTACTATGTATTCAAACGCCATTACAGTTGTAGCCAATTAAAACGCCATAGTTCAGTAGACATAGTTCAAGGGGTTTTCAGGCGCGGCAACTGTGAGGTTTGTAGTGATGTATTGTAGCGTGATGGCAACACTGGAATATCGCTGATTCCCCTTCTTTTGAAGTTTGATTCGCACAAGATTAGCATTTCCGGCAGTCCTCCATCTTCACCAAGACGCGGCAGGTCATTTACGCTGGAATTGAATGGAAAGGTAATTTAAACCCAGATGAGTCATTTCCAAATTGACCTGGAGACTAAAATACGAACGTGCGTGCGTGCGTGCGTGTGTGCGTGCGTGCGTGCATGCGTGTGTGCGCCCTTGGGGGAGCGTACGTAGTAAATTTGGTTTTGATGAATCTCGTGGAGTTGTGAAATGTGCCTTTTTTTGTTTACGGGGGTTATTTCTTACCCTATACTTCTTTGACTCTTGTCAGCAGCTTGCCAGATAACATCTGCATGAAAACCATTTTATTTAACTGACAATCAGCGTCCCCCCAAAAGAAACACCCTTTCCTCAATTTCGATGTAACTTTTGTGTTTTATTGTTTTTGTCCCATGTTTCTGTTGGTGGTTACGTTGATTCGGCCTGCCTGTGACTCACCGATCAACACCGATGTTTATTAATGGATCCGTTCATGTTCTGTTTTGTCTTTATGTCTCACAAAGAAAATAAAAGCTTTATTTTCCTCTGGACCTCTTGAACCACGATTACTGAAGAATCCATTTATGCAATTTAAATGTGACTATACGGACGAGTTGAAAATCATAATCTGGTAATTGCTGCTGCAGTTTAATAGTGTTTGAAATGTGCAGTATGGTAGAATTTTCATTTGACCGTAGATGTCTAAACTGCTTATTGCCGTATCGGTATCAGATTCACTCTCTGGTAGAGGTCTGCATGAATCGATGTGTTGCTGTAACTTTTGTCACAGCGTTTTCCCTCGTTGAACCATCCAACTACACAGTTTCACACTCATTGTAGGCAGTATTTTTATCTGCTCTCCGGTTACTTGGCGATGCATTTTTTTCCCCCACTCACCTCAATCTTCCCAGAAGCACCTCAGTAGTTTTTTTTTATTGACATAAGAGATCACTGTTTTTATTATCATAATAAACCTTCCTGTCTGAATTTCAATTCTAGCAGGGCTGCTACAGCGTAATTTAATTTACCCTCTGCCCTTTTATGTATGTGGGCTGTGTCTGTGTGTTTGGGTTGGGGGGGGTGTGTAATTGGAAATTAAATCTTGGTGAAGCTTCATTTATCTGCGGTGTGTTTAATTGCGCCATGGATTACTCAGTGCTGTTATGCAGCATGAGAGAGGTAGGTGCTTGTTTTTGACTTTTTGACTGAAATTGAGGCTGATTTCAGGTTGTTGTGCTCTCTGATTGACATGGTAGCAACTGGATTGAATTACACTCCATTCTCTTTGTCACTCTGATAATGAGGGGATTGAATACACATCCGGTGTATAGTAAAGTCACAAATTCTCAATCTTATTTGTGAACTGTTGCACATATCTTGAGGTTTTTATAGTTTTTCACTTATTTCATACTGCATCCATTTAATTTTTGGTATATCTGTCTCAGTGTGTTCTGCCATTACTTTGCACACATTACATAAGGGTGTAATTCACATTTTTCATCATTCTGCTTAATATTTCTGAACATGCCGTCATTGTCATTGCGTTCTGTCTAAAGCTACACTAGACACAACTTCGCACTTCGGCAGATCCAACTGGCAGTGGGAAAAATGTGAACTTCGACACCCAGAAATCCTCTGAGATGAGGTCAGTAGACTGCACACTGCACGCTCATGTACCAACCGGTCTGTGAAGCTTGGTACCAAAGAGAGAGGAAAAGATCTAACGCCGGTGAGTCCAGCTTTCTCTGGACAGAACGCTCACTGACTGCTGTTCAGTAGCTAAATTTGGAATTTGCTGGTTTTGATCCTTCACTTCTGTCAGGGGAAGAAAAGTCCAAACGTGACACCACAATTTCATTTGGGCAAATAGGCTGAATCTCCATCGTCTTAATTAGTGAGGATGGGGCTTTTCTCTGTTGGAGCCCAACTTTGTGATTTTAGGCTGACTTTTTACATCTAAATCTTGCCTGAGGCATCTTTAAATACCCCCATCACTAGATTCTTCTGTACATCCTATTTGTATCCTATTATTACCATTTCCTTACTGTGACATTTTCCCCACAGGGATCATTTAAAGTTTCATCTCCTCTTGCTAATGCCCCTTTATAGAAACTCTTTGCAGGTTTGCCCTTGAAAGGCCATTACATGCACGCTGTACCCTCTGTAGTCCAAACCGTCCTGTCCCACGGCTCTATTAGGAGAACTTTATTTACTCTGGCTGGGTTAGGCGGTGCCGTGATTCCGGCCTGCCCCCTTGGGTGAGCCCTGGCGGTGGAGGCGATTATGGCTCTGTCAACTGGCCTTATTAGGTGTCGGCGGCAGGCAGGGCGGCGTTACTACACAGCGGAGGGGAACGGCGTACGCCACATCCCATACCCAGTCGCTCGCTACTTGTTAGCAAGGTGGCTCCTGTTTCCTCTCTCTTGCTGTACGACCATCAGGGCTGGAAGTAAGTGCTCGCTGTGGCGACACTGCGCTAATAGGGGACTCGTTTTCGGGGCCCGAACAAGAGACGACCTGCATTAAAGGGATGTCGGGGGGAGGGGCTTGTCCATTAGCACTATAAGTAATCCAAAGAAAGCGAGATCAAAAAGAGGTTTTAAAAGTAACAAACTGCTCTCCTGCCAACTCTTCTCTCGCCTCCAGCACTGTTCCAGTTTAATACCTTGCTACCAGAGGTCTTTAACACATTTGAAACTCATTACCAGCCAGGTGTAGCCGCCTGTTGTAATGACAGATGGGTTTCTCTTAATTCCAGACAGATGCTTCCTTTTTTTTTTTTTTAATGACTTTTTTTTGTCACTGTGAGGTTCATTAGCACAAACAGGGCTTAGTGGACGTCTTGGGGAGAGATTAGGGTCACAGTATTTCAGGGATGGTAGCCAAGCCCTGCCCGAGCCGCACTCGCAGCCCGATGCAGAATAGAGTTGACTCTGTACAAACCGACTCCCAGGTTCCAAAACAACCCCCCCCCACCCGGGAACACGTGGATGATTTTTGTTCACCACCACCTCCACTGACAGAAAGACACAAAGCACTAGTTGAATATTCTGCCGGTGTCACTTAGATATCTTTTGCATTCAGGTGTTCTCTTTGACCTGATCGACCCTCGGTTACACAAATGACTGCAGGATTAGTGTTAGAAATCAGGACAAAATTTCTATCCAACTATATACTGTTGAGTGAATTTCTGGGAAAAAGAAAATTCTCAACAGCTGTTAAGTCAGCAAGTGGCTGAGCAGTTGACGGCTGTCTGCTGTCAACTCACCGCCTCACTGAGGAACCTTTAAATGGAGCCAGTGACGTTGACGCCTGTCTTGTTAACAGACTCTCTCCGTGATGCCACGTGGCCCTCTGCCATTTGTGCCCCCCACAGCCAGGCTCACATCATCACTCTCCTCCCTGGACCTGTCCCTCGACGTGTACACCCACCCTGCCACTCCAGTACAGTAGCTGCTACCGATGAGGACTGCATCCCGCATGTGAATTCACCCTATGATCCATTGACAGGCGTTGTGATGTTATCACTGAGGTTTGACCAAAACAGGTTTTTCGTGGGGGCGGGGGGGAGGAGAAAGGAGGCAGGAACACCAAAAAGCAAATTTACACCTTACATAAGGTTAAGGTGACCAGAGTTTTTGGAGCAAATCCAGGATGCATTTGTGGCTCAAGGTGGTGATATTTATGATCTATAAATTGGATTTTCATGCCAAATTCTATTTAAAAGTATTCTAAAACTCTTCATTGAAACCCAGCATACAGAATATTAATACTAACGACAATATGGACCCTTGGAGCCTTAACACCTCGACCCTGGTCAAGAAGGCTCACCAGCGTTTCTCTTCTTCCTGAGGAGATTGAAGAAAGTCCACCTGTCTCCTCAAATTCTGGTGAACTTCTACCGCTGCACCATTGAGAGCATCCTTACCAAATGCATCACAGTCTTCCGGAAAGCACTGCAGAGGGTGGTGAAAACTGCCCAATGCATCACCGGTACCTCACTCCCCTCCATCGAGTTGGTCCAGCACAAGCGGTGTCTGCGAAGGGCGCACAGCATCGTCAAGGACTCCTCTCACCCCAGCCACAGACTGTTTGCCCACCTCCCCGCTGGGAGGCGCTACAGGTCCCTCCAGGACCAGCAAGCTCAGGAACAGCTTCTTCCCCTCAGCTGTCACCTTGCTGACCTCGGCAACACGGTGATAGCAATGACAATAAAGTTGAATCTAATCTAATATAGCATAGCATACACTGACTCACAGATTTCAGATGTTTTCTTTTTAATGAAAGGACAGTATCGGCCCAAAATATTGACAGATATTTCAGTCTGTCCTTAGTTCACCTGGTCTGAGACACTGGGTGCATTTTTCTTACTGAAGGGCATTATGGGAAATGTAGGAAATCACTAACTGAAGTAGAAGTAGATGAGGCAAGTTGAAAGTGGGCACACCACAAAAAAACCCCAACCCAACATACTGCTAGATCTTGTTTATGAACAATTTCAAAATAAATTGAAATCTATGAGCAGGGGATGCCTCTCGGATCAAAACCCACTCATGACGCTTTAACGCCGTAGTCCCAACGGCTCTGATCACTCAGTCTGGATTGTTTGCATAGCTTCATGTTGACACCGGGGCATCATCAGCATCCCAGCCTGGATTCGCTCTTCAGTCGGGCCCGTATGTGCCCAGAAATAACAGGAGCCTGCGGTTGGAGGATCACGATAAGCAAACACCCTGGGACGGAGCCGCCGTCATCACACCCGCTGCTGGTATTTTCTCACATTGTCACATTGTCAGGGGATTGTCCTCCCCCTCATCCTCTGGACAGTGTGTAAACAGTCAGCCATCCATCTGTAGTCACTGGCAAAACCCACTGTTTGATAGGAATTCTCTCTTGTCATGGTTTTCCTGGCCTGTTCATCGGATTTTTTCATTTTCAACCTTTTGTTTTTGGAGTTGCTGTACTGCAGAGTGCTTCTTATGCCAGCAAAATCCTCTAGCAGCACAATCTCTTTTGTTGTTGGGTTATAACTGGAGTTAGACCGATATCTTGTTTGCCAATATATGGGGCCAATGTCACTTCCATTGAGTGTCGCAATATGAATAACATATTTGTTGTAGATTTGATCGATATACTGGTTGTCTATGGGAAGCCCTTGACCTGAATTGATTTTAATGCAACATTTGAATCAGACACAAGTATGCTGTTATTATTATCCTGTATGCTGGATTTCAGTTTTAGTATCTCATGATGATCCCATGAAAGTTGTCAAATTAGAAGATAGTGAATATTGGTACAAAATATCAGCTATGGGCAGCTTCAATCCAAATAATATCTGTATCAGTATCAGCCTATCGGATGAACTGTACTTTTAACAAAATGTGTTAAAGGGCATTAAGTGACCTTTGACTTTTGTCAGCCTTTATTGGTGACCGGTAGGAATTCCATCAATATTGACAGGTATCTGGGACAGTGCACCCCCACCCCTCCTGTCCACTGGTCAACAACCCTATCAACCCCCACAGATTCAGTCATGATTGAAATATTGTCAACCCCTTATGGAATTATGGACATTTTTACCATTCTGCCCTTTTTCTCCACTAGGATCAGGTGGGTAAATAATTGAGTATGAAATGAACCAATCGAAGGTCAGATCTCTGGGGAGGGGTTTGTGTGGCTGTAAGGACACAATTCTTCAGTTCTGTAAGAAGGAAGGAAAAAAGGAAAGAAAGAAGGAAGGAAGGAGGGAGGATTCCAGAGCATATTTATTTGTGTATGTTATTTATTTAGGTTTAGATAATGATTTTATAAGGTTATTCCTCTATAATATACTAAATAATGACCACCCCCTGTAGGGTTTGCTAACTGCCATGTGCCATTTTGTGCTATGGGGCAGCAAAAATCTTACATATCGCACCTTTAAATCACTTTAGAATGAGGACTGGTTATTACTCCTCAATCCCAATAAACTGCGACAAAGCATCTCTTATCCCTGCAGTTGATAATGCAGCGGCTTGTGGTTTGGGTAAATTTGGTTGACTCTCCTTACAAACCAACAAAAACGACAAAACCTGCTAATAGATGTGAGAGGAGGAAAGGGGTACTGGTGGCGAGAGGTGGTGGCAGCAGGGTGTGAATTTGATCCGGGGCGATAAGACTCTCTTTCTTTGCTCGGGGCTGTCTGAGCCCTCCTTCGTCATCCATCACCGGCCCAGGGAGCCGATGCCGCGATGTGCGCTGCATGGCAGATGGGGCAGCAAGCAGCGGCACTCATACACAATCCTCGCACACTCCTTCCCGTGCACGTACAAATCGCTGCTGTCGTACCTCCAAAATGTCAGCAACTAAGAAAAAAAAGCTTGACAGTTATGTATCTTTATATGCATCCAGTGGGTTTGGAAAGGGTTTCATAAGCTCCGGGGTCTTAGAATTCCCTCAACCCCTAGAGGAGCATGTTCATAAAAATCTGGAGTTATGAGTTACAAGAAGTTTGTCCTTCTACTGCATTTCTAAAAATTAACAAGGATGAGGATGTTGTCAGCGGTGTTAATAATTTCTGTTAACAAGGGCGTACCCTTTCATCCCCCATAAAATCGGCCCATCAAAACCCTGCTGCACGTGCACATACACGCAAACTGTGGCTCCAGGTCCTCACGTCTGTCGTTCCATGCCACGTGGATATGCTTGTTATAATTCCCATGCACGTCCTGGACTCTTCACCGACGGAGATATTGCTACGTTGCTACACCTGTAGGAAACCTGTGGCAAGGTTAACAAGTGTAATTATTTTACATTTAACAGGCCCCTTGAGGTCGACAGGAGCTATTGCTAATCACGGTTCACACAATATCTTGTTCAGTCATTATGTATAAGCCACAAGTAATCTGTTGGCTGGCGGGTGGCCGACTCTAAATGTTGACACCATCGGATGAGAACGCAATTTCATTTGTCTCAAACCCACCAGAGAGATATTCTCTGTTTAGAAATGACATTTAACGGAGAAATTTTAATGCTTTACTGAATTTTCAAATTTTTGATAGCAACCATGGTGCGGATGTTATCCTCACATCACCAAGGGAGAAATGCTGAAATACTGAGCTAAGTATGGCTAGTGATTTTTGTTTCATTGCAGGCAAAGAGAAATTAAGGTCATCCAATATTACAAACATAATAAAAGTCATGCTGTGTTTACAGTTGACACTGCCATGATGATGTGACCTCAGAGAACTGCATCTCTGAAAACTCGTCTGGCCCAAGTTCCCTACTTGAGTGGAAAGTTGGAATTTTAAAGTTGGAATTTATGACTTTCCCACACCTCTGGAACACGGCAATATTCTTTTGCAAAATGAAGGTCATAGGCAGTACCATGGTAGTTGTGTGTGTGTGTGTGTGACCGTCAGACATCCAGCCCCTCTTCCCCAAGGGCTTCTATCTGGAAAGGAGCCGAGGGCGTGCGCCCTGGCCGCCGAGGATTAAGAGACAAAGTTTGGATTGATGTGGTCCGACAGCGGGGGTCGCGGAGTCAGCTGCATGCTCCTCATTAGGACCTGCTGTCGGAATGCAAAATGGTGCAGATGACAGCGGCTTAAACCCTGCAGAGTGATGATGCTGGAATAGCCACAGAGGGACCGGAGACAGGTTGGACATAAGGCCAGCGTGGTCGCCACCGCCCTCCGCTGTCCCATACCGACACCGCCTCGTTTGTGCCGACCGGTCTGTGCTGTCGTACACCCCCTGTATTTATGTTCTCGTGTCCTTGTATCCGAAACAGATGCTTAAGGTGTGACGATGACGCGCATTTTTGAGCTGCATGAGCTGCGTTTTTACATATATATTTTCTTCATTTTCACATATTCTTTATTCTTTGAATATATTTCATGTGTCTTGATATGTTTTCACTCACTTCACGCACTGCACTGTACACCTATTGCATTTGTGTGTGTGTGCACTGTACGCCTATTGCATTTGTGTGTGTGTGTGCACTGTACACCTATTGCATTTGTGTGTGTGTGTGCACTGTACACCTATTGCATTTGTGTGTGTGCACCAGTGTATTAAGGCCTGGATTTATGCATGGCCGTGCCGACACTTGGAGCAGATAAAGATGTTATGTACTGTATCACTGAAAACAAGTTTTGACTTTCCTGCAGTCCCTTGGTGACCGAAAAAAAAAAATCCAAAAAAAAATCCATGGTCCCAGATCCTGTCCGTCTGCCTGTGCTGACAGGGCGTTTATTGATGCACAATCTCAATCATGGCCCTGACAAGGACACCAGAATCCTATCAGGCCTTATTCTGTTTGTCAGTTACAGGCACTGACTTAATTGCAAAGATCAATCGAAGATCTGATGAGGCTTTGATTACAAGACCGGTTTGGGTTAGACTGTATATATTCTTAAAGTGGTAATCCATGTTTTTAAATTCAATCTCCATCTTTGTCTGTGGTGTTTCTCACTGCTCTTCCCAGAGATCACCTGTCAATCAAACAGTGAATCCAGTACTGTGACTCTTTCTCCTTGGATTTTCTGTTGATGAAGTTTGAGTTTCTCTAGGTGGCGCTCTTCAGCCATGGTGGCTATCGCTGCTCCTGCTAAACTACCCAGTTCTTCTGTTTCTTCAAAACAAACCGGAAGCATAAAACACACCACTTCCTGTCTCCAGAGGGTTTATCCCAGGAAGGACCCACCTGACACCAGGTGTTTAGAGCAGCAAATGGAATACCTTCCAGGAACTGGCTGGAGGTTGATCGCTATTTATTACTTTAATGATGTCCACAATGGTCAGATTGAACTTTTTCTTCAAAATTAAGAGCAACTCTTCCAGCACTCCACCACAGACAGTTTGAATAGACGAGTTTGTAGTAACTGAAGCGGTCTTTGATGCCGCAATGGATTTGCACTTGCACGCTCCCAATTAAACTCTAATTTCTGGATTTTCATGCAAGCTCAATGTTCAATCTGTTCCCATGTCTTTGAAATTTTACGGCAGCATCATTTGGGATTCGGGCTGCAGTTCAAATGAATTGATGGCATACTGTAACCCCCCCACCACCA
>CABFOQ010004519.1:9502-27039 GCA_900660455.1 Gephyroberyx darwinii | reverse complement strand
ACCCCATTGACCCTGACCTGGGAAACTGTAACAAATAGGGCCGCTTTTAGGAGGCCCTTCAGATGCCTGCACTTACTCGGGGACCCCAGGCAACCTTTCCCACTCACAGCCCATAAAGTAGCTTCCTCCCTAGCTAACGTGGAAAGGACAGGCCAGCCTTGTGACTTCCAGCACTGGTCTTTGGAGAGGGGCTATTACCTGTAACCTACTCACTCATATGACCTACTGACTCATATGTGCAGGAAGTTACACCATATATATCATACTGTTTCACTAGCATGAGATGCACCATAAGTATATGAGCACTTCTTCAGTATATGAGGACACAGTATGGTGTTTTTTTATTCCTTTGCTTACTTTACAACCTCCCCCTCATTTTCTCCCTGTGTCATCTCATCCTTCAGACCAGCGTGTGGGCACCTGTTTCTCTGCTCTGGCTAACGGGCGCTGCGCTGCGGAGCAGAGCGGCCAGTATACCAAGATGCAGTGTTGCTGTGACACCGGCCGCTGCTGGGCCTTAGGACAGATCCCCGAGATGTGCCCTGTCAGGGGGTCTGGTGAGTACACACACACACACACACATATGCAGGACCACACACATACATGCACACTCTGCAAAAACACACCCACAGTGGCTACATTCATTTTTTGACAACCGTATGTGGCGCAACAGTCTTGCTGTTATTTGATCCCACTGCTGAACAAAGAGCTGCATATGAACTTGAAAATTGGACAAACTATCCATCACCTTTTTCTTCCGCTGATAAAAACAACGGACAGCCTCTACATGATAGACTGTCTATGGTTTGGCTTGAGCATAGCCACAGTAAATATAGCCTTGATAGCATAACTGCTCCGCAAGCCAAATGACTTCAACACAATGATGGTGAACTAGACAAGGCTGACGCCGTTGAAGGGGAGCTCCTTTGTGCGTGTGTGTGTGTGAGAGAGAGAGAGGCAAGAGCATCCACTCAAGCTGATGAGCATGATGTCATGAGCAAAAACCAAACAGAGAAAGATGGAAAAGATTTGTGTGAAGATAATGAGCCTCGTCTCTTCAATCAAGCTGGAGTATGCCGAGCTCTTCCCCTGCGTGAGACCGTGTGATCCATATCTGATCTGTTACAGAATGTTTCTGCTTCTTTCATTGGCAAGGCTGAATTAAGTTGCTTTTGTGTGTGTGTGTGTGTGTGTGTGTGTGTGTTTCTGGTCTGTATCCACATGTGCAGGAACGCATTCACTCCCACTAGTTCTCATTATAGTGGGAGGCCTTGCTTTGGCTCCAACTGGAGTCTTTTACATCCTCTGAGGTTTACTCACTGTGTGTGTGTGTGTGTGTGTGTGTGTGCGTGCGTGTGTATGTGTGTGTGTGCGTGTGTGCACATCCCTAACTATGTGCATGTGTGGGTGTTTGTCTGTCTGGGGTGTTCAACTGATATCTACTACTGCTACTACGACTGCCAAACTAAGAAGAAAACACATAGTACTGTTACTAGGTCAGGCATTGCTCATAACATATGTGAAACCCTCAAAACCCCTTAACGTTACTATGAACTTCAACAAGAACATAAAAAATCATGAAATAACATCAAGATCATGACTTGGGTTCAAACCGAACTTGTTTCAAGTAGATGCATTATCGGACTGACTGGCCAGTACTGTTGAGTCTGTCTTCATGAGTAATCTACATCACCAATAACAATTCAGACGTACATTTTTGATTCTTCATCCCCTCCTGAATGACAGCAAATTCTAAATAAGGAAGTGTCCATCCACTAACTCCTTCCCTGTGAACTCTCCTGCAGATGAGTTCAGGCGTCTGTGTATTGCCGGTGTCCCCCAGGGACATGGTTTCCCTAACGGCTACCCCAATGGTCACCCCCCCAACGGACACTTCCCTAATGGCAATGGAAATGGTTTCAGCTACTACAAGTTCCCCACCGGACCATACACTAATGGTAATGGAGGAGGCATCGGTGGGAACGGTGGAGGTGGAGGAGGTGGGGGCAACGGAGGAGGACTCCTGACCCCACCAAAAATAGGTGAGTGGCTTAAACCTTTTAACTTAAAGCAGTTAGCTCATAGACTTCAAAGTTCATGGAGAAATATCTTTGAGCTGAACTTGATCGAGTGTGTTGTATTATCTGTTATTATCTGTTATATGTGATTTTTTTTAATTTCTTGGTATGTGTTTCTTGGTGTATTCTCAGGCACAGTCTCAGTGAACGACAGCATTGATGTGTGCAAACATTTCACCAACCTGTGTCTGAACGGACGCTGCATTCCCACGCCCACCAGCTACCGATGTGAATGTAACATGGGGTACAGGCAGGACGTACGCGGCGAGTGTATCGGTAAGACACACACACAAGCAGTCTCGTGAAAGTTAGATCTTACTAAACTCTCACTGATTTCCCTGAGACACATAGCAAGGAACAATGTGACCCTGTACTGCCATCTTCTGCCCACTTAAGGAACTTGATTCAAGTGCTATAGGTTGTGATGTATGCTTGCTACAGTCACCAATATGAAACCAGTTAGTTTGTGTATGAGGCTCAGAGCTTTTAGTGTTTAAATCCATCAACAGTCAGACTTATAGATGTACAGTATATATATATATGTACAGTATTGATTGACTATATTTCTTGTGTATGTTTGCTCCCTCTTCCTGTCTTCAGATGTGGATGAGTGTGTGAGTAACCCATGTATCAATGGAGACTGTGTCAACACACCTGGGTCGTACCACTGCAAGTGTCACGAGGGCTACCAGGGAACCCCCACCAAGCAAGCCTGCATCGGTACGTTCTGATTGTCAACTTATTGTAGAGAAAATGTACTTTCAATGTACTTTATATGACTAAAATGTTTATTTCATGTTCATTTAGTAGGAAATGGTATAAGAATGGTATATGATTGGAGGTTACGAGAATGAACTATGCCAAATCCTCCTATTCTTGCTCTCCTCTCCTTAGATATTGACGAGTGCATCGTGAATGGAGTGATGTGTCGAAATGGCCGTTGTGTCAACACCGAGGGAAGCTTTCAGTGTATCTGCAATGCTGGCTTTGAGCTCACTCCTGATGGGAAGAACTGCATTGGTGAGGAATCAGCACAAAAACAGGCAGACAATAACAATCACATTTACTATCATTATTCCACCGTGACACCTTTCATTTCATATGTTCAATTGGCAATTAACCTAGTAAATGTTACAGCACATAAGGTCAAGGGACAAGAGTAATGTTGTGTTGGCAGCCTCTAACCTGACCTAAATTCTCCTCCTGTTCCCCTCCAGATCACGACGAGTGTGCCACCACCAACATGTGTCTCAATGGCATGTGCATCAATGAGGACGGCAGCTTTAAGTGCATCTGCAAACCCGGCTTTGCCCTGGCACCTAATGGACGCTACTGCACTGGTATGTATGATCTACAAGAAACGCAGACCTTGACTCTTGGGCTAGCGACAAATAGGTGTTGAAAGACTTGGTGTTGTTTGAAAATCTGCAGATGGTCTCTTGGACTAATCCAAAGGATTGTTGCAAGCTGTTAGTCTGCTAAAATATTTCCGAAAATGTACAATGTACCTTTTTTTTGTTTCATGAGGTTTGTTGCTCATGGGTTAGTTGTGCGTTCTCAAGATCAGTAAAAATGTTATCCTGTGACGTCATTGAATTGTATCTCCTGAGATGGTCGAAATACAAATGTATACACAATTTCTTGTACCTACTGAATGTTAAGCATCTTGAATCATGAAAAACATGTAGATGATAAATACTGACTGTCCATAAAATTCAATTATGAGGAAACTCTCAAAAGTAATTTCTGGTGGAATTCTCCTTTCCAATTATAACATTGTTAACTGAATACATTCATTCAGTTATCACATGTGCTAAAACCTATAAATGATCTGCTTTCACTTTGTCAGACATTGACGAGTGCCAGACACCTGGCATCTGTATGAATGGCCGCTGTATCAACTCTGAGGGCTCCTTCCGCTGTGAGTGTCCGCCGGGCCTGGCTATCGACGTGGACGGGAGAGTGTGTGTGGACACGCACATGAGGACAACCTGCTACGGGGCTATAAATATGGGCACGTGTTCGCGGCCGTTCCCCGGTGCCGTGACCAAGTCAGAGTGTTGCTGTGCCAATCCTGAACATGGGTTCGGAGAGCCTTGCCATCCCTGCCCCGCCCGAAACTCAGGTAACTTTGGGTAGCTGTATTCAATTTGTTTGAATAACTCTGTATCTGTATCAATCGTTTTAATTTGGTGAAAGTAATTCTCTTTATACATTTAAGCCACTAATAAAAAAATATTGCATGCCCAAAACTAACAGTTTTTTACCATGTATCTTTCAGCTGAGTTCCAGGCTGTGTGTAGCAGTGGTATTGGCATCACAACTGATGGCAGAGGTGAGAAATATGTTCATGTTGCTGAATGTTGCTAAAGCGTTGTTATGATACACTACAACTGGTGAATAATACTGTAATATGTAACCATTCTTCCCCTAGATATCAACGAATGTGCCCTGGACCCAGACATCTGTCAGAACGGCATGTGTGAGAACTTGAGAGGAAGCTACCGCTGCATCTGTAACATTGGCTACGAGTCCGACTCCAGTGGCAAGAACTGTGTTGGTGAGTCAGCTAGCGTGCAAACATGTTCTTAATGACTGTCTGGTTTTAATCTAGCAGTTCATCCTGCTAGCAAAGGTAGCCATTTTCCTGTCTTGACTAAATCATTCCTCTATCAAGAGGTATTGGTAGTTTCACTCATGGTGGTCCACTCTTTCACAGCAGGAATAATATTTTGTTTTTAAACTACATGCAACCCATTCCATTCATGTTACATGTGTGTTTTCCCGCTCCAAGTAGTGAAGCAACAGTGAACCACTGTGATCTTGTAAACCCGTCTCTCTCTCTCTCTCCTCCCTGTAGACATCAACGAGTGTCTGGTGAACCGTCTGCTGTGTGACAACGGTCTCTGCAGGAACACCCCTGGCTCCTACACCTGCTCCTGTCCTAAGGGCTTTGTCTTCAAACCCGACTCAGAGACGTGCGAAGGTGAGCATGCACGTGCACGCACACATTCTCACACACACTCAAACACGCTCGTGCACACACACGCTGATTTGTATGCACATATGTCAGGTCCTTTTTTACCGACGTTCAAGGTCATTGCGAGTTGACGTTATTACCAGATGTGCTGCAGTGTGCTTCCAGTAAACATGTGGCTCACGGAGAGACGACGTGCACGCTGTCATGAGTTTCTGCCTGCCAAGTGATGATGATGATGATCCATTTTGAACGCCGTCTCAGCCCTGACCTGTGGTGTGTGTGTGTGTGTGTGTGTGTGTGTGTGCATGCGTACGTTTCAGACATCAACGAGTGCGAGTCCAGCCCGTGTGTCAACGGAGTGTGCCGTAATGTGGCCGGGTCCTTCAACTGCGAGTGCTCCCACGGCAGCAAGCTGGACTCCACTAACACCATCTGCGTGGGTAAGACATGACACCCGGCCGCCCTCCCAAATGCGCGACACAAAGTGGAACGGCACCACGGGGTCCCTAAAAAGAGCTTGTGTGAGATAATGACTGCACAGTGAGAACCTGCTGAAGGGTGTCAGTGGGACATTTTCTGTGCCAGAGTCATTTAGTCTAATCGTTTTAATCAAGGTTTACTCGTCAGTATTGTGATAAACACCGAGGGCAGTCAGGTTTTCAGAAGCCATCCAGGGACATCGTCATCTTCAGACGTTAGGCAAACTGGCATACACGGATGATTCATTAGATAAATACTTGCATGCATGGCCTTGGTTCACATGGAGATTGTTTTACTTCATAGAGATCCACTCCAGATTCAAGATGACATATGGTATTTGTTTAAGACCTTTTGCTGGGGTCTGCTGTTTTTCTAGACTCAAAAGATTGCAGGAAAAATTCCACTTGTTTGGAGGTTTGTCAGCTTCGGGAAATCACGCAGAGACATCTATATGCTAACATAGAATACAGATGTTATTGTAACTGGAATGGAGCATGAGTCATTAGATAAATACTCATACAAACTGTATGAGCTGGCCCTGTCAGAGGCCCAGAAATTCCTCTGGTTTAGTTCATTTCTGTTTTACGTTTAAAGCCGATCACTCAGCTGTAGAAGAAAGACACTAAATTGCGGTTTCGTGTTTTGGGTGGCCCTGTGGTTTTGGAGAAAAGGTGTCACTGTTATGACTATACACTCACTCAGTCCATTAGGAATGCAATAGCATAGGATTCAACTTAATGACGCATGGGCTTTACTCACAATTCACAATGTTTATTTCAGACAAAATATATATACAAGTAAGAAAGAAACAACCAATAAAATTAACTGTAAACTTATACAACAACATAAATAGTCCGAAAAAGGCATAGGCTGAAGCTACAGCTTATAGTGCCACCCATTTAACCATACATCATGAAACAAAACAACACAAACACAAACTCAACTCGACCTCCTGCCCACAGACGGATTATTATTGTTCTAAGGAGACATGATGTTTATGTGGTGTATTGTATTGCCATGAGTTTAATCACTCCTCCTTTTGCTCTACAGACAGTATGAAGGGTACATGCTGGCTGAACATCCAAGATGGCCGCTGCGAGGTCAACATCAATGGAGCTACACTGAAGTCTGAGTGTTGTTCCACACTGGGAGCCGCCTGGGGCAGCCCCTGTGAACGCTGCGAGATCGGTCAGTCCACACACACACAGACAGATACATACATACAGACTACATACTGTACATACTAAGGTTTGACCAATGTGGGTTTCTGAAGGTTGATACTGATATTGATACCAATACCAACATTTTTGGACTGAAGCTGCCAATAGACAATATTTAGTGTAGATATTCAACATCTTTCATGCCAAAGAAAACCCAAGTCTTCACTGTTTCCCCGCAGAATTGTATTCTTGGCAGGGTGGAAAAGCCTCTGAAAGCCTTTAGACCATGTGACACTAAAACCCTCCATCGAAACATCGAAACTCAATTCTCTTAGGTGGTTTGGCAAGTCCTTAAGGAAGGATGACCCGCCACACCTGTTGAATGGAAGATGAAATCACTGCCTTTAAATGAAGAATTAATTCACAAAAAACATTTTCAAACTATTCAATGAATAAATAAAATCAATCACAGTTTTTATGTAGCTGTAGTCAGGGAGGAACCTCATATTAATCATATTGTGGGAAACATGACTGGCCGATATGCAGTATTTAATAAAAGGCTAACATCGGCCCAAACATTGGCAAACCAACATATTGCTCTAACCCTCGTACATGCAGTACGTGCAGACTTACATGCGTACATGTATGCATACAGTGTTTTTACTAGATCTCTCACTCTCCTCAGACACTGCCTGCTCTCGAGGATTTGCCCGTATGAAGGGCCTCAACTGTGAAGGTAAGATAACCTGGTGACATCAGAAGACATGAGCAGTACAGTCAGCTGTGACTAACCTCCCAGTGGTGTTACCTTCACCCAACATTGACGCCCATGAAGTCATTTTTATCCTTTTTGTCCTTTTAATGTCCATTAATGTCCCTCCTGCATCATTTGAGTTCACAACCATGTGTGTGTTCTTGTATGTGTGTGTGTGTTCCACCGTGTAATGTCCTCTTCCCTGCAGACATTAACGAGTGTGAGGTGTTCCCTGGAGTCTGTACAAATGGCCGGTGTGTGAACACCCAGGGCTCCTTCCGCTGTGAGTGCGCCGAGGGTCTCACCTTGGACGGTAGTGGACGCACATGTGTGGGTAAGAGGACAACGCAACAAGAAAAATACATGAGGTCATATCAGTCCATCAATTTCCAACGGACAAGTGTACATTACACAAGTCAATCATCAAACATCGTCTATTGTGGTATAGTGTTCAGACAATGCTGTTTTTGATTAGCTTCATTCTTTCACAACTGACCTCTGATCTCCCCTTACTAGACGTGCGTAGTGAGCAGTGCTACATGAAGTGGCACGAGGATGAGTGTGGCGAGCCATTGCCCGGGCGATACCGTGTGGACATGTGCTGCTGCTCGGTGGGTGCTGCCTGGGGTATCGACTGTGAGGAGTGTCCCAAACCAGACTCACCCGAGTACAGGGCCATCTGCCCCCGAGGGCCTGGCTTTGCAAACAGAGGCGATATACTGACCGGCAGGCCCTTCTACAAAGGTAAGAGAAGTCATAAAGTAACAGATTGCCATACTCAAGCCACATACAATTGTATTCATGTTCTGATATCGCTGACTGTTACCCGCTGGTCCCACTGGGAATCTAACCCATAACCCTGTCAGTGGGTTATGGGTTCTCTAGCTATAAAGCTTCAAAACCACTGAGGCCCCAGATCAATAGAGGTCTGTGCAGGGAAAAGCACACAATTTATCACCCAAATGACCAAATCATCGTGCTGGTAAAACATTAAAGCCTCTATGCACCTGTAACATCGTCGCCAGCAACTCAGGAAAGCAAGGGAGAGGGTTTTCCATCCTAGAATCTCAGGCGCAAGAGATCCAGCCTTGGTGGTTTAGTTTTAAAACTGAAACAATTTGCACTTGCAGCTGGTGATGAAGGGGGCTGTTGTCTTGCACAGCGGTCTCTTCGAGGGCTTGTTTGCACAACAACTTGATTTGCACAAATCTCTTAGTGAATAAGAGCAAACCTCTACCTCACCGGATATCACCCAGTGAGTGTAAAGTATCTTCAGGTGTGTGTAACATCAGTTTTAATGCTGTGTGCCTTTCTCCCTAGATGTGAATGAGTGCAAGGTGTTCCAGGGTCTGTGTACTCATGGAAGTTGCCGGAACACCATCGGCAGCTTCAAGTGTCGCTGCAGCAGTGGTTTCGCCCTCACCGCCGAAGAGAGGAACTGCACAGGTATGAAGGAAAGAGGAAGATGAAGATGAAATTAAATTAATTGAACTGATAGATTTCTGTCACCATTAGCGATTCCCTGTGCATTCAAAATACTCCTTAACTAAACTGAAATATGACTCTTCTACATACTTAAACTATCTTTGTGACTCTTTCGATGTCTTTGTGTTTCAGACATCGATGAGTGTCATATCTCCCCGGACCTGTGTGGCCATGGTGCCTGTGTCAACACACCGGGCAGCTTTGAGTGTGAATGCTTTGAGGGCTACGAGAGCGGCTTCATGATGATGAAGAACTGCATGGGTGAGTCGGAAACACACACACAGAATCTCCTACTGTACACACACACACACACACACACACACAAACACACAGTCACAAATGATTCAAGCTATTTGAACTCACTGTAACCTCCATGTCTTTAAATCACACATTTTGGCCACTCACCTATTCTTTTCACTTCTTCCATGCCTCCCTTCTTTCCTTTCTAATTCCTCATCCATCTTTTCCTGATATTTTGCCTCTCTCCTCTTCTTTTCTCCGTCTCTCCCTTCCTCTCTGCTGACAGACATTGATGAGTGTGAGAGGAACCCCCTGTTGTGTCGTGGAGGAACTTGTCTGAACACAGAAGGGAGTTACGATTGTGAATGTCCCCCTGGACACTCGCTCAGCACCGATGGATCTGCCTGTGAAGGTGGGTCATATATCACCAGCACACACACACACACACACACACAAACACACAATTACACTCACACTGAGTGTTATACATCATCCTTAGCTCATCTGGAATCCATTTCAAAAGCCACACTAGTAACATCAAAATGATCCTGGAAAGCTTCTTTGACACAGTAAAGCTTATTGCGCCCAATAGTAAATATAGTCTTTTCTCAGACTCTTAGCGCCAAAGTCGGCTCAAAAATATCAAATGTTAAAATCCTGAGGAGAATATACTATGTAAACCTAGACTCCACCCAAGTAATGCATATTATTTTTCACTACCCTGAGGTACATTCTCTATTACCATGTATTATTATAATGCACTATAGCTCCTGAAGCTTCTGGTTGTTTGTCCTCCCAGATGTGAACGAGTGCCAGCTGAGTGACAACTTGTGTAAGAACGGCCACTGTGTCAACATGGTGGGAACCTACCAGTGCTCCTGCGACACAGGCTACCAAGCCACACCAGACCGACAGGGCTGCGTTGGTGAGTGGGACGTAAACATATCTGAAAAATATATTCCTTATTTTCACAGTAATGGGAATGTGACAGACACTGGATTTTTTACGTCGATGTTAGATTTTTATCAACATTTCAATAAATCTTTTATTGTTTTGACTTTTTGGGGTTTTTTTTGTCTTCATAAGCATTCTAGTACACATGGGAATCACAAAAACTAACTTAACAAAGTTGTTCTGACTGAGATCTGAATGCTTAAATTGTAGTTGTACTCTCTCCCTGCAGATATTGATGAGTGCACCATTATGAACGGAGGCTGTGACACCCACTGTACCAACTCGGAGGGCAGCTATGAGTGCAGCTGTAGTGAAGGCTACGCTCTCATGCCTGACCTCAGGACCTGCGCTGGTAATGAAACTGTCATTGTCATACATATTGGCATGTGTATTTCAAATGTTATCAGTTCGCAATATGAAAATAAACAAGTCTTTGAGACTTCATCCTGTTTGGAGCACGGTGTTAATATCTATAGTACAATCATTTCTCTTTCTGCTGTATCTATCAGATATTGATGAGTGTGAGGAGAGCCCAGACATCTGTGACGGAGGCCAGTGCACCAACATCCCTGGGGAATACCGCTGTCTGTGTTACGATGGCTTCATGGCTTCCATGGACATGAGGACCTGTATCGGTGAGAGGAAAAACAAGGGCTCTGGGTTCCTTCTTTGCCTTTTATTTGTCTGTCTTTTTCTTTCTCTCTCTCTCTCTCTCCTCCTTTCTCTCTGTCTCATTCATATATTCATTCAGTCTCTTAGTTGTATTTCTGCCTGCCTGGGTATGTATGGGATTTTCTCTGTCAGTCTCATTTTCTGTCACCGTACTCTCTAAGACCAGAGCATTCACATTGTTGTCTGTGTCTGTCCATCTCTGTCTGTCCAGATGTGAATGAGTGTGACTTGAACCCAAACATCTGTCTCCACGGCGACTGCGAGAACACCAAGGGCTCCTTCATCTGCCACTGTCAGCTGGGCTACTTTGTGAAGAAGGGCTCCACAGGCTGCACGGGTATGTGTACACACACACACACACACACACACACGCGCGCGCACACACACACACACACACATATACCAGGGCCTGAGCTGTGACTGAGAGGTCTGGGGCTCTGTGTGTCCATATCTGTGTCAACTGTTGAGAGAGATGGTTCATCCATGCATACAGTAGCTTCCTCCCTGGTCTAGATTTTTGAACCATGATCATTTATTTATGGCATACTGTATTTGGAGACTCAGCCACCAGCACCTTTGCTAACATAATTAAAAAAACTTTCTGCTTGGCAAGCATAGCTAGTTCACTTCAGCTTACAAATTACTAACTATATCCTAGCAGGATTAATAGGAGTTTCAAGTGATGGGAAAAATCTTTTCACAACTTTCACATCTCATTGCATCTCAAACCGCAGGAGAATTTCACTCTAACAAACATGAAAAATGAAAACTTCACACGTCATTTATTTCAAAGAGCAAAATAAAAGCCAATCCCACGTTTTGGATCTCCGGGCACGTTTTTTTAAACTTTTTTTTACTGTTTTCTAGTGGAAACAATCAATCCAAAAGTGATTATCTGTTAACTGGCTAACTGATTTCTATCTCTCCAGATATTGATGAGTGTGAGATCGGGGCTCATAACTGTGACATGCACGCTGCCTGCGTCAACGTTCCTGGAAGCTTCAAGTGTCGCTGCCGAGACGGCTGGATAGGAGACGGCATCAAGTGTGTGGGTGAGTACGTCCCCAGGTTACCACAGCAATGGTTTTATGTGTAGACCAGATGGTTTTATATTGTGGGGTTGCTTTGGACTTCTACCTAATGTCTAATGTCAAGATGAGTTATTGTCTGACATTTATTTCTCTCTCTGCAGACCAGGATGAGTGCTCTGCAGAGGACCACAACTGCAACCCCAACGCCGACTGTGTCAACACACCAGGATCCTACCGCTGTACATGCAAGGAGGGCTTCAATGGAGATGGCTTCTCCTGCTCAGGTAAGAGGGCAGACGCACAAACTGACAGAGCACTGCTAGCGCTCTGCTAGACATTACAGATAGCGTTGTTGAAATACAGATGAATACAGTGTATGTGTGTGCAGTGGGCTTGACGCACAGATTTACAGAACGCACTGAAGCCACTGACTTTCATCAATTGATCGTTCACTTTCTGTTTCAGATATGGATGAGTGTGCGGACAACGTGAACCTGTGTGAGAATGGACAGTGTCTGAATGCCCCAGGTGGCTACCGCTGCGAGTGTGAGATGGGCTTCACTCCTACAGAGGACAGCAAGGCCTGCCAAGGTGCAGTACTCATTCTGTCACTGGGAGCCATCACTGCCTCCATAATGGATCCAATAAACATGGCTGCTGTAATCTGTATTTACCGAATATCGACTATTTTTACACATGAAATGTGTGAACATAGGATGAATCGACTATGTCACTGAGCTTTACCAGCTTTCCTTTTCTTAATACGGTATGTAAATACTAGGGTTCGACTGATATGGGTTTTTGAAGGCCGATACCGATACCAATATACTTGAAGTTGCTCTAAGCCAATATTTTGTGGTGATGCTCCATATCTTTAAATTTGATCATTTTCATGCCAAAAAAATTTCAAGTATTCAGAGTTTCCCCTGAATTTTATTATTTTATTCATTCTCCACTGAAAACCATACTAGTTTAATTCTTTTAGGTGGGTTAGCAGCTCCTTAGAGCAACCTTAAACTTTTACCTACCACCTATTCAGTGGTAAGTAAAAGATTAGGCCTTTACTTACAAAAGACTGAACAATTGAATGAATGAACAAAACATGCAGGAAAAATACATTTTCATTGCAGGCTTTAAAGGCTATTTTTATGTAACTGTGTCAGAGAGGAACCTCCATCATCATTGGAGGTGAATGACATTGATTGACCGATATCCAATATTTAATAAAAGGCCAATAAGCAAACCAATATATTCTAACCGTAGTTGATACATGTACATGCAATGAGATAATATACAGTTTCTCAGGATTGTTACAAAGTTCTTCTGGGCTTGCCCCTTTTTTGTCTATTCTTTTCTCCATCTTTTTCAGGTAGTTTAACCATCATTTTCCTTCTCTGTTCCCTTCACCACAGACATTGATGAGTGTAACTTCCAGAACATCTGTGTGTTCGGAACGTGCCAAAACCTTCCAGGCATGTTCCGCTGTGTGTGTGACGACGGTTACGAACTGGACCGCAGCGGAGGAAACTGCACCGGTCAGTACAGTAAAATCACTTAGTATATACAGAATAATATAACAGACTAGAATGGGCATGACTGAGTTTCAAAGACTCCCATACATCCATGCATCATATCTCCATCCAAAACATTCTAGATAGTATTCTAATAAAATAGATAAATAAAACAGTAATTAAATTAAATAACATCTAAGCGACAATCTTCTGAGACATCAGCTGAATGATTGTAGTAAATCAGGAGAATGAGACTACCCTCAGTAACTACCCTCAGTGAGACCTTGTCATTTTGATTTATGTTTTATTTGGGCCATAACTGACACTATGCCAACTATCATATATTCACATTGTAGTTTGGCAACCATTATGTATCTATTTAGCCATCCGTTCATTCCCTCATCTCTCACTCGCTCTACATCTCACCTTCAAATGTGCACCCTCAGCTAGTTTGTGGCATAAACAACAGTCACTTATGTGAATAATGGAGAGATGAAGTGTAATTTCTTCGTACTCCTTTCAGCACAGCTCATGAACTTGTGTTCATAAAATTCAGAATGTGTCTTTGTGTTGTTGAGCTTGTGTGTGTGTGTCATTATGTACTGCAGACATCAACGAGTGTGCAGACCCAGTGAACTGCATCAACGGGCTGTGTGTGAACACCCCAGGGAGCTACCTGTGTAACTGCCCACCTGATTTTGAGCTCAACCCCACTGGAGTGGGCTGTGTGGGTAAGTAGCACTGGGAACTGGGTTTGAATCTATGGCAAGATGTGAGAAGAGCCAAACCCTTAACAAAGGCCAATTAGTGTCATTTCATCACGTGGGGGACAATAGGCCAAAGTGCTCTTCATTTCATTAACTTGCTCTCACACAGTCCTGTCAGATAAAAGAAAAAACTCCATGTATTGACGAGTAATCACATATGTATCTCAGATACCCGCGTTGGCAACTGTTTCCTGGATACAATGACACGTGGCGACGGAGGAATCTCCTGCAGTGCGGAGATTGGAGTGGGCGTGACCAGAGCTTCCTGTTGCTGCTCCCTGGGAGGGGCCTGGGGAAACCCCTGTGAACTGTGCCCCGCATCCAACTCCAGTATGTACCACAGCACTTTGATTGATTGATTGATTGATTATAACCAACTGACTTCACCACAAAAAGTACATCCAGACTCTATTGTGAAGATAGTTCTTATTCCTATGAAAACATGTCTGTAGCTATACGTTTCTTAAAGACACATTCACATACGTCTTGGTCTTGTTTGTAGCGGAATACAAGACTCTTTGTCCTGGAGGAGAGGGATTCAGACCCAACCCCATCACTGTCATCCTGGAAGGTAAGTGATCCAGCATCAACACATTAAAACAGTAGTTTTGCCTTCTATGTCCAATTTTTAGATACAACATATCAGTGACACTAGAAGCTATCAGCTGTCTGACATATCAATCTGAATGATCCCTTCTGTGCGCCCCAGATATCGATGAGTGCCAGGAGCTGCCAGGCCTGTGCCAGGGTGGTAACTGTGTTAACACCTTTGGCAGCTTCCAGTGTGAGTGCCCAGCAGGCTACTACCTCAATGAGGAGACTCGCATCTGTGAGGGTAAGGACTGAAAGAGAAACTTTACTGAAGATCTCCATTATATTCTATTTAATTCTCATTTGCCATTATGTATTGACTCAAATATCTGATTTCTTATTTTTTTGTTTCCACCTGTAACATCATGAAGAAGAGCTGCACTTAGTGTCCTTTGTTTAGTATCTGTCATCATATCTTGCGTCTTTTCTTTTTCTGTGCAGATATTGACGAGTGCACAACCCACATTGGGATCTGCGGGCCTGGTACCTGTTACAACACTCTGGGCAACTACACCTGTGTGTGTCCTCCTGAGTACATGCAGGTCAATGGAGGAAACAACTGCATGGGTGAGTGGGAGAGATGTCACTTTGATTGATAAGAAAATCAGACTTTTTTTTTTAAATATCATGAAGTTTAAGTTCGAGTTTAAATGACAATTTTCAGCGTCAACCTCATTCTGCTACCTGCATGTCAGCTTTCGGTTTGTGGATTGAGAGATTAGATTGACTTCTTTAGTCCTTGTACTACAGACATGAGGAAGAGTGTGTGTTACCGTAACTTCAACGACACGTGTGAGAACGAGCTGTCCTTCAACATGACCAAGAAGATGTGCTGCTGCGCCTACAATGTGGGAAAAGCCTGGAACAAGCCCTGTGAGGCCTGTCCGACGCCTGCTACCTGTGAGTGTCACCGCTAACTTTCAGCCACCAAACACTCAGTTGCTAACACAACACAACAGCTCTTCCAGTCGATATCCATCGCAACGTTATTTGATGTCATTGCCTCTCTTCTCTCCTGCCTGTTGCAGCTGAGTACCAGTTATTGTGTGGTAACCAGGCTCCTGGCTTCATCATTGACATCCACACCGGCAAACCAATCGGTAAGATCGGTGAAATCGGTCAAACCTCAGTACTGACCTGTACAACACGGCTTTGGTGCTGTGAGTCTGTCCAGGCTCATCTAACCATTTACCTTTTCAGAGCCTCGTTCAGTGTAGTGTCATACTGTTTTATAAATTGCATTACATCATTCTCTGACTGGTGCTGTTCTTTGCAGATATTGATGAGTGCAGGGAGATCCCTGGTATCTGTGCCAACGGAGTGTGTATCAACCAGATAGGAAGCTTCCGCTGTGAATGTCCCATGGGTTTCAGCTACAACAACATATTGCTCATCTGTGAAGGTAAAAACTCACATACACTTCTCTCTCTCACTCTTCCTCTATCTCACTCTTCCTCTCTGTCTCTCACTCTCTGGTCGCAACAGGTGACCATCATGATGAATTTTTTCACACATCATTGTGAGGTTATAGCACACATAGCCATGTCTCAGTCTGTGTATTTTTCCTGGTCTCTCTCTCTCACACACACTCACACACACAGCAACTCTCTTAGCCCCTCCCCTTTGCTCTTATACCCTCTTATCTCGTTAAAACATTATATGCACATACATTTCTCATATACATGTTGCCTTAAGCATCGCATGCAACACATACACATGCATATATGCACACGATCGATCGCACGCACACTCACTGCTCACACACATATACACACATACACCCACACACACACACACATGCTCACACATACACTTAAATACACTCACACTCACTTACTCACTGGCAGGGAGGCAGTTTTACAAGCGCTCCACTCAGTGGAGTTAATGCTGCCCTTTCCCACATGAATTATCCCCTTGTAAAGACAACTATATTGGCTCTGTATGGGAGCCCGCAGGCGCCTGCCAGGGCCTTCAATCACCCACAGGCAGCCAGCGACTGGCTCTACTGTACCAGAGCCAAGATGGCGCTGCTGTGTTTTCTCTCCTGCTGCCCACTCTGTTAGCTCCAACCAGACAGTTACAGAGCCTGTGATTGATGTCTACGATTTGTCACAATCTTCTTCCCACTCAGATATTGATGAGTGCAACAGTGGGGACAACCTGTGCCAACGCAACGCCAACTGTATCAACATCCCGGGCAGCTACCGCTGCGAGTGTTCGCCAGGCTTCAAACTGTCCCCCAGCGGGGCCTGTGTGGGTGAGTCCGTTCTCTCTGACAGGTCTAGCTGGGGTTTACCATCTCAAAACAATAGGGGGGTGGACACATGGATTTATGGTGTTGGTGGTATAAGGGAAATGTAACAGTGGTATCCCTTGTGGAGGGTAAATTGTTAGAGTTTGCTTTTATTGGTCGACAGGAAAGCACACTGAGTTGATGTAACGTGTGTTGAAGCTGCTCTCTGGTACTTAGTTTACTCCAGACTTTGAATGCGCCTGGATAGAATAAATACGTTCATGGATATATTGTAAATAAAGTTTGATTAATGTTATGTATATACTGTATAACCTGTTAATCCTCTTTCCATCTGTGCATCTGTTTCTCTTTGTTGTCTGTCTGTCTGTCCTGCCTGTTTGTCTGCCCCCCCACCCCCACTCTCAGACCGTAACGAGTGCCAGGAGATTCCTAATGTGTGTAGCCACGGAGAGTGTATTGACACCCAGGGCAGCTACCGCTGTCTGTGCCACAACGGCTTCAAGGCTACTGCTGACCAGACCATGTGCATGGGTGAGCAGGCCAGTCTGTCTGAGCTGAAAGCAGCAACACTGTGTTTCAT